>CM076579.1:886294973-886573793 GCA_034641835.2 Pinus albicaulis | reverse complement strand
TTGCTTATAAAAAGCTCCCATTCGGCTTGAAGAACGTTGGAGCCACTTTCCAGCGTGCTATGTCTTATGCGTTCCATGACATACGCCATATCGTTCAACCTTATCTGGATGATTTTCCAGCTCATTCAGCTCGGTGAGAGGACCACCCGGAACATCTCCGCCAGATTTTCCTTTGCTGTCGACACTATAATATCCAGCTCAATCCTCATAAATGCATCTTTTGCATGGATTCTGGCCGTCTTTTGGGGTTCATAGTCTCGAAGGACGAGATTCGCCTCGATCCCCTAAAGGTCAAGGCCATTGTTAATCTCCCATCAGCCTCTTCGTTATATCAATTGCAGAGTCTGCAGGGAAAATCTAACTTCCTACAACTCTTTATACCGAACTACGCGGAAGTGGCCAAAGGATTCACACGTCTTTTAAAACAAAACATTCCCTTTCATTGGGACGACATTGTTCAGCAATCCTTTGAGAAGCTTAAGACATTACTGGTTAATGCTTCGTTGCTTCGGCCTCCAAACTATCACCGTGATTTCAATCTATACTTGGCCGCCGCCTTTAGCACCATAGCTATGGTTCTGGTGCAGGATGATGACGATGGAAATGAACACGTTGTTTACTATCTATCATGGAATCTTCTCGACATGGAAACGCATTACGCTCACGTCGAGAAGCTAGCTTTAGCAGCTGCACAAGCTGTGCAACGTTTCCGCCACTACATACTGCTACGTACTGTTACCATGGTTTCGGATTGCAACCCCATGACATATATTATTTCTCGAAAATTACTGGGGGGAAAATACTCCAAATGGATCGTTATAATTCAAGAGTTCAACCTAGAGTTTACTACTGCTAAGTCGATCAAATCACTAGTTTTCGCGGATCTTATTTTCTCCCTCCCAACAGACTCTCCACCATCTCATTCTGAAGAACATATTCCAGATGAAACCATATTCCTTATTAGCACCCGTGACCCATGGTATGGCGATATTATTGTGTATATTCAGACGTCATCCTTTCGCTCTGAGTTGACCAAAGATGTCCGACATCGAATTCGGCGTCAGTCTCAACCCTACCGCATTGTAGGAGATACATTATATTGGGTTGGAGTAGATTCGGTGCTCCGTCGGTGTTTGACTCTGGAAGAGGCCGAAAGAGTCTTAAATGACTGTCACAGTGGTGCCTGTGGTGGTCACATGTCTGGATATGCCACCGCCCAGAAGATTTTGCGTGCGGGTTACTTTTGGCTCTCAATCTTCAAAGACTGTATTGTTGCAGTCTGTAAATGTCACGAGTGCCAGGTTTTTCAGCACAAGATGCGCGCACCACCCTTCCCTCTACATCCTTTCATTACCATCAGCCCTTTCGAAAAATGGGGCGTAGATTTTATGACGTGTAACCCTCATTTGGCCGGGGGGCATGCATATATATTCGTCGCTGTCAACTACTTTACTAAGTGGGCTGAAGCAATGCCTACACTAGCCGCCGATGATAAGACAGCTGCCCAATTTATCTTCAACCATATTATTGCACGTTTTAGGTTCCGTCAGGCCATTGTTACCGATCATGGTACTCAATTTTGAGACTACATGATGGCCGAGCTGACATCAAGATTGGGCTTACGACACGATAGCTCAACACCATATTACGCGTAGGAAAATGGCTAGGTTGAGGCTGTGAACAAGGTTTTGGTCACCATGCTTCAACAAACAGTTGGAATTAATAAGTCCAATTGGCACCTCCAATTGTTCTCAGCTCTATGGGCATACCGGACGTCAGCAAAGAGTGCAACCGGGTTCACACCATTCCAATTGGTCTATGGTTTCGAAGCAACTCTTCCGATTGAGTGTGAAATTCCTTCCTTAATGCTAGCTGTGGAAATTTTACCCGACACTTCTCCTAAAGAAGAGCGTCTCTTGTATTTGGAATGGTTGGATGAAACCTGCCACTTGGCTGCTTTAGTCCTTGAAGCACAAAAAAAGTGGGTCAAAGAACACTTTGATCAATCTGTCTCTCCACGTTCCTTTGTCGAAGGGGACCTTGTCCTCCTATATGACCAAGTGCACGACAAACTCGAGGTAGGAAAGCTCCAACCCATGTCGCATGGGCCCTATATAGTAAAACGAGTATTGAAAAATGGGGCTTATGAGCTCATTGATTATGAAGGAGTTCCATTGGCGCAGCCTATAAATGGGTTGTACCTTAAGAAATACTACGCTTGAAGTTATTTTTGGTGTGGTGTGTGTACATAGGTGTGTATATTCATTTGTGTGCATGTGTGGTGTGGTGTGTGATGTAAGCATATTTTTGCTGATCGGGTCTTCCTGATTGTGTAGATTTCCATCACTCCATTTGTGGGTTTCGCGGATGGTGCCTCCCGCAGTACCAGGAATCTGTCTTCGGCAGCCTGGGTAATCTATGATCCTGCTGGTGAGTTGGTTAACCTACAAGGTGTGTGTCTGGGTCCTGCTACAAATAATATCGTGGAATATAGTGCTGTATTGGAATTATTAACCGAGGCTATGGACCTCGGAATTCGTGAATTACTTGTGTATCTATACTCACAACTTGTAGTATTACATCTTAACGGGCATTATTCAGTAAGAAATCCATCCATTTTACGTCTGTATTTGCATATTCGTCTGCTTGAGAGAAATTTTGACTATATTATATATCAGCACATACCCAGACATATGAATACATTAACAGATGCAGTAGATAATTTGGTTCTAGATAGAAATTTGTGCAATTTATAAATAAAACATCATCACATGTAGAAAGATCCATCCAGAAATAGGTGTCGAAATGTTTACATAGTGTGCATCACATAAAATCAAAAAGATACATGTTCGTCTTAATACATCCGAAGATGACATGTCTCTCAAAAAATATATGCATGAAAAAGCCCTAGGTATCTAATCCGCATGGTGCTCGTGGTAACATGCTACCGCGGGTACTAAGCGTCTCAAAAGTCGGTGGAGGCAACTAGGCACTCCCACTGTATGTCTCTGATACGCCATCGGGACATCTGCCAGCCAGGCGTAGTCTGGAATCCCTCGGGTGATCCCCTCAAGGTTTTGGATTAACTCTCCCCCCTCGGCACCCTCCGCCTGAGGGTCAGTTGCGGGATGAGTTCTCTGTGCAATATGAGACATACCGGCAGGTCTCTCTGGGCCGACATCTGCATACATATAAAACTTGTGTTAAAACGGACATGTATTATTAAAAAAATCATAAAACATGAAAATAAGAAAGAGAGGTCATACCCAACTCCTCGTCCCAGTCATCCCCCTCTGGAAGTGGGAGATCTGGGTCTCCAGTGAAATTGGTCCCGGCATAGGGCCAATCCTTGACCACGATTAACTGACGTCATAACCATCCAAAAAACTCTGACCTCCACGACATTTGTTGACATCCTCCTGACCTGGGCATAAGTGTTGCCCATCGAGCCATCCTTGGCTCTCTTGGTATCGCCTCAGCAACTATGGCCCCTTGGCCCTGAAAGATAGGTATTCGTTCCAAGATGAACGATACCAAAATGCACTAGAAAATTTGGGCGAAAATTCCGATGGCCAATTCGTCGCTATTCGACACATAGTCGCCACAAGAGTGACAACAGGGCGGGAAAAACATGGTTTACCATACCGTCGCAGTTCCGATGCAATTAAAAAGTGTCGCACTATCGACACTTTTTCCGTCGCTTCCAAACAAGCATCACTCTTCCGACGTTTCCCAATCCGTCGCACTTCCGACCTTTGTAAACTGTCGCACTTCCGACGAAATGTGGTCCGACGTTTTGAACGTCGCTCTTCCGACGTCTGTAAACTGTCACAATTACGACGAAATGTGGTCCGACGTTTTGAACGTCGCTCTTCCGACGTTTGTAAACTGTCGCAATTCCGACGCAATGTGGTTCGACGTTTTGGACGTCGCTCTTCCGACGGTTGTAAACTCATTGATTCCCCGACGAAAATGTCCATCCTTGGACGTCACTCTTCCGACGTTTGTAAATAGTCGCAATTCCAACTAAAATGTGGTCCGACGTCGGAACGTCACTCTCGTTCGATGTTTTTATATTGTTGTTTTCCCACGTTTGAAACCGTCGCAATTATGATGCTTGCGCGCGCGGTATAGCGACGGGTTCAATTTAAAAAAAAATGAAACTTTAAAAGAGCAAAAACGTTGTTTTGAATATATTATATGAAGTAAAACAGTCCATGAAGTCATTACATTTTCACATCTGAAGATTGGAACCCAAATATCCATCCAGAAAAGTGGAAGTCCCACCCCAGACAATGATAGAAAATACCCCATGTCACATACAGGGACATGATATAAAACCTAGTAATGGTCCACATGGAGATTATCGACAATCTGAGAAAGCATCCAAATATGCCCGAGGCATCTATAAGAAAGTGAAATAGCAGTATGTAGAATAGTAAAGCAACAAATAGAGTACCGACGTTCATTGTTCCAAATACAAATTAAGTACCCAAAATCCTGCAACAGAGAAAAACGCTAATCATGTGAGGAGTGTGATATGTCCAAAATATAAAAAGACCATCAGACCATATCAATAAACCAGCAACATAGACCAGCATCGCTAGTTTTGAAGGCAGAGTGATAAACAATCATTTTTTTTTCACAAGAGAAAAAACATTGTTTTGAATATATTATATGAAGTGAAATAGTCCATGAAGTCATTACATTTTCACATCTGAAGATTGGAACCCAAATATCCATCCAGAAAAGTGGAAGTCCCACCCCAGACAATGATAGAAAAATACCCCATGTCACATACAAGGACTTGATATAAAACCCAGTAACGGTCCACATGGAGATTATCGACAAATCTGAGAAAGCATCCAAATATGCCCGAGGCATCTATAAGAAAGTGAAATAGAGTATGTAGAATAGTAAAACAACAGATAGAGTACCGACATCCATTGTTCCAAATACAAATTAAAGTACCCAAAATCCTTGAACAGAGAAAAACGCTAATCATGTGAGGAGTGTGATATGTCCAAAATATAAAAAGACCATCAGACCATATCAATAAACCAGCATCGCTAGTTTTGAAGGCAGAGTGATAAACATTAATCAATTTTTTTTCACAAGAGAAAAAACGTTGTTTTGAATATATTATATGAAGTAAAACAGTCCATGAAGTCATTACATTTTCACATCCGAAGATTGGAACCCAAATATCCATCCAGAAAAGTGGAAGTCCCACCCCAGACAATGATAGAAAAATACCCCATGTCACATACAGGGACATGATATAAAACCCAGTAACGGTCCACATGGAGATTATCGACAATCCGAGAAAGCATCCAAATATGCCCAAGGCATCTATAAGAAAGTGAAATAGCAGTATGTAGAATAGTAAAGCAACAGATAGAGTACTGACATCCATTTTTCCAAATACAAATTAAAGTACCCAAAATCCTTGAACAGAGAAAAACGCTAATCATGTGAGGAGTGTGATATGTCCAAAATATAAAAAGGCCATCAGACCATATCAATAAACCAGCAACATAGACCAGCATCGCTAGTTTTGAAGGCAGAGTGATAAACATTAATCATTTTTTTTTCACAAGAGAAAAAAACGTTGTTTTGAATATATTATATGAAGTAAAACAGTCCATGAAGTCATTACATTTTCACATCTGAAGATTGGAACCCAAATATCCATTCAGAAAAGTGGAAGTCCCACCCCAGACAATGATAGAAAAATACCCCATGTCACATACAGGGACATGATATAAAACCCAGTAACGGTCCACATGGAGATTATCGACAAACTGAGAAAGCATCCAAATATGCCCGAGGCATCTATAAGAAAGTGAAATAGTAGTATGTAGAATAGTAAAGCAACAGATAGAGTACCGACGTCCATTGTTCCAAATACAAATTAAAGTACCCAAAATCCTTGAACAGAGAAAAACGCTAATCATGTGAGGAGTGTGATAACCATCTGCAGAAACCCAGGCTCGCTTGTAAGATCAGGCTCACTTGATTCCAAAATTGGTAACCATCTGTTGCATCCGAGATGTAAGGTTCAGGCTCGCTTGTTTCCATTAGTAGCCTGCTACAACATCCACCCTGTTCATAGCAAAAAGGTTCCTGTAGATATACAGAGAAAGAGTATAATACATAGACCATATAAACATGGCTCTGTATTTCAAAAAACAGGTTTAAAATATAAACAGGGCAACAATTTTTTTTCTAAGTAAATTTAATCTATTAACAATGGGAATAAAATTACACCGAAGTCAAAATCATTGCCCAGACTCATGGAAAATTTGTCATCAAAAAATAAAAAAATTAAGAAGACTACCCTCATACGGGGAAACCAATATTGAACGTTTAATTTACAGAATTAAAAAATATTAAAAAGGTCCATGACAGTAAAATAATCTAAAAGTAGCCCAATTAAGTGGGCCACGAAGCAAGAAAAACAAATTAACCAAACTACTCCTCTGGCTCCTCGACGATTCGGCACCATCCTTCGGAAGGTACAGGATCGCTAGGTGCTACCTCCACATTCATGCCACGACACCCCTCCTGAAGGCCCGAATGCTGGCTGGCTTTTTCTGAGATTAGACCCGCCAGACGGGTGCATTCTTCCTCCGTTTGGGCCTCCTCGTGGAAAACCACAGTGACTAAAGCTGTAATTCGTGGGCGGTTGAGAGAGCAATTAAAGGAAAATTACGCAGTGCGCATCGTGGGAGAAGGTGAACTAGCGGTGGGGAAACGAGGAGTAGGGAAATCCATACAGTGGCCAGATCCTACAACCCGACCCCGCCCACTCCTAGTATTTAGATAGCGACCTGCATAATCACTGGACTGGCCGGAAGACAACTCGGTGAGGGGTTGGAGGGAGCGCGCAGGAGTTGACCTCTAGTGCTCCCCCTGCGGCAATGCATCCTTTGATGCACGCAAGGCATGGGTGAAGTCTCACTAGCAGTGGGCAGAAGAGGAGACGGAGAAGCAGAATTCCAAGAAACAGAGGAAGACAGACAAGGACCAGACTGAGAGAAATGAAGATATGCAGTAAGGTCTACGCAGCAGTTCAGCTGGCCACTTCTCCTTCTCGTCACAGTGAGCAGGCAGTGTAACTCAACAACCAGCTCGTTTGAAAAACCATAGTGAAATGTCATTTTATCAATGCAATACAATTGAAGGACGCTCGTCATAATTAATCTCTGATCATTAAAGAGAGCCGAAGGCTGGATCATATTGGAGCATGAAGAATCGCTAACGGGAGTGGAGGTCCGATCTTGAACAGTGTTAAAATTTAATGTGATTTGATGTGAAAACCTTGGAATTTAATTGAACAACGTTAAATCTTAATGCGATTGATATGAAACCGCCACATCCATGTCCCATCGCCTTAAATGCCATCGAATGCACCCACAGCCGGGAGCAGGGCAATTTTTTATTGAGGACACGTGGCAAAAATTGATTGGAGCGGATCTTTGTTTGGGCCGCTCGCGCAGTGGAAATCCGGACCCAAAACATATTAGGGTGAATTTGATAAGAAATTCGTGTCACAACTCTCCCTCCATACGCCATCCCAACTTCGGACCCGAAAAAGATTAGGGCGGAATTCATTTGGTTTTCGCGTCACAAAATTGGCCGACGTTAGCAGGCTATTTTGGAACGTGAATTTGGTTTGAATTATGGTTTATCACCGTTTGAAGTCCGGCGGGCTCGACTTAAGAACAATTTTGTTTGATCCCATCTTATAAAATTTGTGTTGGTTTTCTTTGATAATACACATATTTATAATAAATCATGGGAATACCAAACTAGTAAACATGTGGAAAAGTTATATAAATTATTGAGAACAATCATTTTTATGTAAAAATATCCAAATGTGCTTTTGGGAAATAAGAATTCGAGTATTTGGTTCATATCGTTTTAAAGGAAGGAGTGAAGTTGGAGCCTCAAAAGATGCAAGCTATTACAAAATGACCTATTCCTAAGAAAATCAAGGTTCCTAGAAGATTTTTTAGACTTACATGATATTATTGATCATTTGTTAAGAATTATGCATGCATTTCAAGTCCACTCACATATCTCTTGAAGAAAATATCATTTATATGGAATGATGAGGCTACTTTGGCATTCTCTCTTTAATGGATGCCATGTCTTCTACACCAACATCGGTTGCACCTACTTTTGGTAAAACATTCATAGTAGAGTGTGAGGCACTAGGACAAGGAATTTACGTAAAATTAACACAATAAGGGATATCATTGGCTTTTAAAAGCAAGGAATTCAAAGAAAATATTTGGTGAAATCTACGTATGAAAAATAAATGGAAGCAATATTACATGCAATAAAAAATGGGGATAGTATATCAATGGGAGGTACTTTAAAGTCAAGATATACCATGATAGCATAAAGTATTTTTTGAAGCTATGGATTTCATTGGAAGATTAACAAAAATGAGGAGAAAAAATGCAAAATTTTAATTTTGAGATAATCTGCAAAAAGGGTAAGGAAAATTTAGTACATGATGCTCTTTCTAAAATAGAAGAGGCCTCAAATTTATATCCAATTACATTTTCTATTCCTAGGTGGCTAGAAGAAGCTTTCCATAATGGAAAAATGACAATAGTACTAAACAAAACCTAAAATTTATAAAGGATGGGATGAACTCTATGGAGCATTGGGAGTGAAAGAGAGATATACTTTGGTGCAAATGTAGAATATTTTTATGCACGCAAGCATATTTGAATAAACAAATATTAAGGGAGTCCCATGTCTCTCCGATGGTAGGACGCAGGGTTCCTTAAAACATCTCAAAGGATCAAAAAATATATTTTTGGAAGGAATGAAGAAAGATATTCAAAATTTTGTAAGAGAAGGTCAGGTTTGCATAATAAATAAAAGAGAGATATTAAAATCTCTAGGGTTACTTCAACCATTCTAGATACATATTCAAAGACTAGAAGATATATCAATAGACTTTATTACAGGGTTACTGAAATATAAAGGTAAGTATTACATTTTTGTGGTCATTTATATAGAAAATGTTACTCTTTAGAAAAGCAACTTAGTATGCCATAATTAATAATCATTCCCTGTTCACTTTTGTTAATAGGTTTATGTCAGACGATGATGCAGGGGCATTAGGAACTAGCCAGCAATGTAGGAGGTTTTGTCCACATGTTGTGGCTAGGAGGGTTCAAAAACATTTGAGTTGTAACAGCTAGGTGTCAATACCTCAGCTGACTGTATTATTTAGACTAGTTAGAGTTGTAGGAGTCGAACAGTTTCAGTTAGTTGAATTATTATAATTAGACCTTTTGATTTCTAGAACGGTCCTCTCAGAGGAATCGAAGAGCCATATGTTATGTATATAAATTGTAATTCCTTGGATGAATAAAAGTAGAGAGGGAAGAGGAGAGTAGAGAGGGGATTTCTGCAATAAACCTCTGTGTGTGAACAATTGTTTCCAGTTAAATGATTTCCAAGCTTAGTTTCCATTGAATTATCTCGAACTGCTAATTGTGAAGAATTGTTTAACTGTGAGGCGATTGGGTAGTGATAATTCCATTCTTCTGTCTTTGAATTCCCTGTGAACTCACCCCACCCGAAGGCGAGGTTTGTGTAGAGAACCGGGGTTGTGAACACTGTTCAAATATAAAAATCCCGCTTAATAAAGAGACAAAATTGTTGTTCTTTTGGAACTTGACCCGAGGATTGGACATGAGTTAACAAACAAAAGGATAGCGGAACCAGACTTGCACCCGTGGTCAAGCCCTGTACCAAAACCATGAGCGGAATCACAAAAGCGGGTTGCCCATATCGCACCGCTTTTGCGGAGTAGGCGGTATTTCCTATTCGCGAGCGATTCCATAGGGAATGCAACACGTGGCGAAGTGACCCCCGGAAAACCACCGTTTAACCCGCATCATCACACAATAAAGCCCGACGTTGGAAACCGAGCGAAATTGCCAAGAGTCGTTGATTTGGAGAAGGTCCATCGGACGGTGGTCGCACGTTGAACTTGCTCGGAGGTTAACTAAGGTGTGCGGAGGATAGCCAGGTACGATACGAGTGTTTGATTGGTTATTTATATATATAGGTGGGGCCGGAGTATAATGAAATAGTTTAATTAAACGATTGGCGGATAATTAGCATAAGTCTGGAGCGTGATTGTTGTAAGGCTGGGTGGTGAAATATAGAGCCGAAAGTTCATTACAAGTTATTTATTTAAAAAGAAACGTGGAGTATAAATACAAAGTGTTGAAAGTTAAAAATTGGTTATAAGGCTTGGAGATAATATAAAGTCGGGAATATAAATTAAAGTCCAAGCATTGTGGATAGTATTTATTTATCAAATTCTACGAATTTCTATGAATTTGATAAATAAACCCGAAGAAAGAAGAAGTCAATTAAGACTCAGGTGGAGGAAAAGAACGGGGCAAACCAAGGGAAAATGCTGACAGAGAGATTGTAGACACACCAGCTCTCCTTAGGGTCCAATTTCAGCTTTGTTGCGTCACACAATGATCTCTCTTCTCTGGCATTTACTTGTATTGAAGATCACTATTCTAGGAATAAGGAGTTATTTTCTCCAAAAATAACCCTAGCCAAACATTGACAATGCATCAAGGATATCTTTCTATGCTTCATAAGGACATATGTTCTACTTCTAAATCATGTCTTGGAAGTGGTTGTTTTTCTGGAAATTATTCACCAGTTGGTTTCATACCAAAGTCTTTTTCTCATTTTCAGCATCCAATACATGAAAAAGATAATGGTTTAAAACAACATAAATATTTGAAATTTTGCAAGAATTGTCTGGCACACTTTGAATATGAATTTTGAAGTCAAGTGCATGATGCTATATAGGATCAAGTTTCATTTTGAATACCAAATGTTTCACAAGAAACTTCTCAACATGCTACCCTGCAGTAAGGATTAAATGACAATATTGCATCAACTATTTCCATAATAAAAGTGCACCTCGGCCATAAGACTAAACAACTACAAATGTTGTAGATGTAACAAGACCACACAATCAAATGTATTCCACAAGGCCAATATCGTATGAAAAATGAAAAGGAGTTTGCAACCAAAAATACCTTAGGCAACTAATTTAATTAAATACACCAAACCATCAGCAAAAAGGAAAACTAGCCTACTTGGCCCCAATATTTTCAACTGGGTCCTCTAATTCAACCAATAAAAAGGCCAAAACCATAGCATTGAGATACATTTCATTACACTGTCAATAACAATAAAATTTGACTCAGCCATAACCCTTTCCTTTATTGTTGTGAAAAGCTTTATGCATTACTCTAATGTGGCTAGTCCATAGGCCAAGTAGACCACTGGGTAACAAATATGTTTCCTTTCACCTTTGAGTTTTCAAATTATGCCTACCAAATCTAAGAAATTTAAGAGGGGGAACTAATACAACGTTAAAAAGAAAACCAGAGCACACATCTATAAATTACCTCCTTAGCTACTGTCACACCATCATTAACTATTTTCGGAGAACCATGCTTGCTCTCCAAGACAACATTTTTCCCTTCGCCCCAAGGGTGACTCCAACAAGATCAGCAAGTTTGTTCACACCGCCCGCAAGACAAATTGACAATGCTTTCAGTAAGTGTGCAATTGAATGCCAGACCATATGCCAAAACAACCCTCCATGAAAAATTAAAATAACACATTAAAAACGAATATAAGTGGACAAGGAAAGATCCACCGCAGTGAAGTTTCACGTGCAGGTGACCTTCCTTTAAACATAATTTTTTCTCTGACCTGCAATTTTTTTGTCACCGAGCCATCCTTGTTGAAGTACAACTCCTTTTCCATAGCTCTTGTATTAACTACCTTCTCTCTGTCACGTAATCTCAGAGTCCCTCTTCTGCTTGAGCGATTAAAGGAAATGGGTGAAAAAACTGAAAGAGAAGACAATTGTCTACCATAATTATCAAACATTGCACCCAACTTCTTCCCCTTTCCATTGTTACCCAATGAGATAGATGTGGCAATTGTTGTCATACTGCCCAAAGAAGAGGCCATATTCTCTTATGCTGAATATAGAATTACAATATCTTCATATTAGTATGAACCTTAAAAAACATGACTTCCATTGCTAAAAACCACTTTTAAGTTGTAACAGGCAAACTAAACAACTATTGCAACTTTTGGCAACTTCTGGAGCATTAAGAGAGAAACAACCAAAGAGAAATACAACCACAATCCTCATTTTAATGAGACTGGACTATATATTTGCATTAAGATAATAGAAAGAAATCACGACTATATTAAGGCCAACACAAAACAATCTTTAACTAGTGTCTCTCATGGCCTTCAGGTTGCCATGCTAGAGGTTGCATATTTTTAATTTAAGTTCTTGACCTCTCATGCCCATCTATGAATGCATCCAATGGGATATCTACATCAAATTCTCCTTATATCCCCAAAAAAAAATTCCCTACTACAAGAGCACCAATATTGATGGATCACTTCACGCCATCCCACCCACTAGAAACGGTGAAAAAGGAAACCCGAGAAAACTTATGAAATATCTCAAGATGACTATATGGGTGGTTCTTATGAATCAACCAACCATTTAGAACATGCTCATCAATCCAAACCATGAGTATTATGTGACGATATTCAAGCAGGCACTGAATCGGATTTCTGAAGCTATGTTAGAGAAACCCTAAACTCTCACTGAAAATAGGTGAAATGTGGCACCACTCAGAGATTCACATGTGCCAATTGGTACAAGTGGTAGACAATTGGCATGCTCAAACAATGAGGTGATGCAGGAATGACATGAGGAGAAAATATCAGAAAAGCCCCAAATCTGGAGAACTAAAGCTCATCACCAACCTGAGATTGACAACTTTACATGATGTAACCTATGAAATCGTAAATGGAGAAATCATAGTAACAATAAAGTAACCTATGTAACAATAAATTTGGATTCATCCTGGGAGTGGTAAATGGAGAAATCATAGTGAACAACAGGAAACATGCAGAGTTTCTTACAATCAAATAGATGAAAAAACACATACAAAAACCTAGATAATAATCATGAACAAGCTTAATATTGAATTATGAACTGTAAGGGAACTTACAAAATGTGACATTACGAACCTGGTCAAGCGCACAAGCAAAAATATCCTGGACATGACCCTGGTTGACAAGTTGTATTGCTCATGATGCAAGAGGATTTGTACCGGCACTGCCAAGTCAATCAAAATCCATCATTATCTATACAATAAATACAAGTAATTGATGTAGTATTTTTTACTCTAAGATGCATTCTTATGATAATGTTAGAACATATGTTGAAAATGTCAAAACATACCTGAATAAGCTCCTCTTCGTTTTAAGAACAATTTATTGGAGTCGCATGAACTTGGAACAAGCCTCCCACGATCTGAAAGAGTAGCAACTAAGTCAACAATGACTCTTTTGTTGCTACGCTGGATCAAGGGAGGTTTGCTCCAAGATTAAATCGCTCCAATAAATTATTCTCTACTAAACAGGGCCAACCACGTGAAGGTGGAAGCTCTTATGGCCCCTCCCCCCTCACATCACTCTCAATTCCCCAATACCCAATCTATATTTCATTTTTTACTTTCATGAGCATAAAAAAAAATATTCAATAACTAATAAAAAAACAATTCAACAAAAGTACGCAAGGAAACATTGCAATTAATGCTTGACATAAAAATAGTATGATAAATGAGTTTTTTATATAACGCAAAAAACGTTCCAAGTATGGTAACGTTTGTCTTATAATAATACAATATTTCACATTATCGAATTTTCTTTTTCTTCTTCCTATTTTTAAAGCTCCTAATTACATCATCAATATCATCATGCTCTGCTCCTGTTTCGTGCCTTTCGACCCGCACTGCTGACCTAGTTGCGTAGTCACGATGTCTGGTCTCATCCAATGACGGGGCATCGCCTACAAAAACAAATAATATTAAATTTTAATTGTCAGTTTTTAAATATCATTGAACTAGTTTGGTAATATTAATAAAAAAAATTGCAATGAGATTATTTACCTGGTGCACCAGTTGTCGCCGCTGACCTAGTTGCGTAGTCACGATGTCCGGTCTCATCCAGTGACGGGGCATCGCCTACAAAAACAGATAATATTAAATTTTAATTGTCAGTTTTTAAATATCATTGAACTAGTTCGGTAATATTAATAAAAAAAATTGCAATGAGATTATTTACCTGGTGCACCATTTGTCGTCGCTGACCTAGTTGCGTTGTCACGATGTCTGGTCTCATCCAGTGACGGGGCATCACCTACAAAAACAGATAATATTAAATTTTAATTGTCAGTTTTTAAATATCATTGAACTAGTTCGGTAATATTAATAAAAAAAATTGCAATGAGAATATTTACCTGGTGCACCAGTTGTCGCCGCTGACCTAGTTGCGTAGTCACGATGTCTGGTCTCATCCAGTGACGGGGCATCGCCTACAAAAACAGATAATATTAAATTTTAATTGTCAGTTTTTAAATATCATTGAACTAGTTCGGTAATATTAATAAAAAATTGCAATGAGATTATTTACCTGGTGCACCAGTTGTCGCCGTTGGGACTGTTGCCCTGTCTTCCTCTCTGGTGGTAAGATCCTCAAGGGAAACATTCTCTGTCATTTAAACAAAAAACGTTATAAGGACAACCATCAAGGTATAATTAGAAAAAATTATAAGTGAAAATTAATTACCGTCACGGCCCTCACTGATAGCAGCATTGTCGGCCTGGTCCCCACTACAATGATCAGGTTGCACGAGAGGATCATCTACATCTGGCTCTAAAACTGGGTTATTTACCTCATCAGTAGTGTTGCTCCCCTGATTTAAACAAAGTTGTTAGACATTAAATTTATGGACTAAAACAAAAATATTGAAAGGTTAATGTTTTACCTTATCAGGCATTCTAGATCTTGGGACCTGCCCCAAGCTTCTGCGACGTTCAACTACAGCTTGATAGCCAAAACGGAAAGCGATATTTTTATCTTCCTCTGTAGTTTCTGTTCCGAAGTCATCACTCTACATTACATATGATTGTGTATTTTTAATCATATCTGATAGGATTACAAAAACGTTGGAAGGCGATACAATTAATTATAAGATGTTTAGCTACTTAATTACAATTCTTGCAGCTAATTTCAAGTAGCCACCCTGGCCGAGCTTGTGATGGCCCTTTTTATCAATCCTAGCTTTGGTTGCCTTTGAGGTGTCAGGCAACCTAGCATCAAAAGATTGAAGTCAGATATGACGTAGCACACTTTTATTTTAGACATAAAGAAAATTAAAGCTATTGAATTTAAGTTGTAATTTACCTTGCGGGTCCAGTTGGCATTTTTCCTTCTTTCTTTGCCCTTTTCTCTTTTCCGTCATGGATGAGTGCTCTCCACTCACTCTCTGGAACTTCAAGAGGACACTCATATCTAGGGTTAAATTGCAATTGCGTCCTATAGGTGTCCCTGGTATATTTCAAATATTTGCCGGCTACCCGAGCCACCGCTGTTCTGTCAAATGTGCCGACTCCAAAAAGGGCTTCTAGATAATCTAGAAGTTCTTTTTTCAGGTTGGAATTCTGGGAATTCCACCCTGTGCGTATGGTTGGGCCAAAAATTACCAACGCATGGCTCTCCAGAAACCTGTAGAACTCATTGTTTCCTACACAGAAAAGAAGAAGAAGAAGAAGAAGAAGAAGATATTATCATTAATTTAAAAATAAAAATCATGATAAATATGTTTTAGATAAAGTACATGAAATAGTTAAAATATTAAAATTTACCTGGGAGTTGTACATGCTTTATAGGGACACCTTCATCGTTCACCAACAACGTGCCATTAATGGTCCCTGTGGAGCTGACACGTGTAGCTCCAAGAAATGCAATAATGTAGTTGGCCATATCAGCCTCATCATTGCCAACACGTTCAGCGGTTGGCTGGGTGTCTGCTTGGGCAGGGTGTGTTTCTTGGCTGGCACCTAAAGGAGTAGAAGGTGTACGAGAGGGTTGTTGGGAAATCTCTTGCCCTTGTGTCCCACTACCACCAACACCAGGTTCAGCAAGTGCCAGAAAATGCTACATACAAAAGAACTTTTTGTTAGTTTAGTCAAAGTAAAAATTAAAAATCAAACTATCACAATTCATCTCATGCAAAACAAAAAAAATATCCTTTTGACTTTTTATTATTACCTGATATCTTTCTAGCTGGCTCATAAGACGTTTTATCCTCTCTTCTGTTTCAGGTGTTTTAGGCGCGTCTATCAAAGTATTAAATTCCGACCTTGCATCTCGTGCCTTTTTTTGCAACAAGAACACTGGAGATAAGGATGAAGAAAGCTCTTCCTCAAAGAGGGAATCATCAGGCGTACCATGGCTAGGTGTCTGCATATTTGAACAAAATTATTATTATTTCAATTATGTAAATAACTAAAATACCTGAAGATAGAGAAATGTTGGCAATTTACATGTTCTTCCGCTGGCCTCTTTCCGTGATCATCCCGTCTCGGGGTTGTTCCTGCACTGCTTTGATCAGTCTGCCACATTGCAATAAAATTATAAATGTAAAAACTTGAAAACAATATCTAACTTGAAAACACAAAATTAAAACTGAAATAATTTCTAATAAGACACCGAAAGACAGAGTTAGAGTTTCAAATATGCCTTGCATTGAATTCAGTCCTGGAAACATGTCATTGCACATTAAGGCACCCAAACAAGAGACGAGTTGACAATGAAGACCTTATTGAATATATTGTTGGAGCAACTTCTAGCAAACTTGTTGTGAAGACCTTGAGGACATTTTTGGAGCAACATTGTTGAAGCTGATGGTATAGCATTGTTGGAGACGATCTTGAAGGGCCTTGAAGTGAAGCTTTTGGAGCAACCATTGAAAAATCCTTAGAGCATTTAAGTAAGGCACTTTCTATCTTCCATCACCTTTTTCCTTTCAATATCCTTTAAACGATTTTGTTGATATTTAATGTTTTAAATCATGTTATAATTCCTTGATTATATGTGTTTGGGGACTTTCCCTTTGAAATTACCCAAAAAATACCCTGGCAATTTTATCTTCAGGATGCATGTCTGACCCTATTGTTCAATATTTTGATTGATAGTAGTAAACATAGAGAGTTAGGGGGCTCTTGACTTGGTTTGGTTGGGCCATTAGATCCATAACATCTACTAGGGAGAACCCCCCTTAAGTTGGAGGAGAGCTAGCCTAAAGTGAAAAGAGGTTGGTGAGGTGACAATGGGGCTATTGAATTACACATGGTATCACACTTTAGCTTTAGGACTTTATCTTGAGAAGTGCGAGATTTTGCTATATCAATTCTCAAATTGTTTACAAAACTATTGTTAAGAACTAATAAGAAGTGATGTTGAGGGGTTTTTGGGTATAAGAAACAATACCATTTAAAAACTAGGGTTCTCAGTCCTTGGCATTCCTTCACCTGGGCCTAGGGGCACACTTGAATAATTTCACACTAAACCATGAAAACTTAAAAGTAACTTAATAGATCCATAAAGTAATAATAATCATAATTCCTAATTTCCTATTGTACGATATGATGCAAATTATTCAAACATGAAGCAATGAAGACATGCAATGTCTGAATTTCAAGATTGATGAACCAATACAAGAAGTTAGAAACTACAACTTTGATTCAATACTCTGTGTCCTAACTCCAAGAAGGAATCTAGTTTGTAGGAATGAAGAGGTTGTTATATTTACAATCCCATCCCAACATCAAATTCAGTGATAAGTTTCTATGAGGTTCTGGGTCAAGGAAACATTCACTCCATGAATGATATATTTAAGTAGGCTTCTCCTATTCTAGGAAAAAACCATACCTATAATGCATTCACTTGCATGTATAAAGGGAAAGGAAAACATGTTTTCATACAACGGTGACAAAGGCATCTTGGGGAAAGGTATCTTCACTTTTATTTATGTTGTTCACCCACACCACTCTCGTGTTTTCACTAATCCTGTTTTGTCATTTTTGGATTCAAATTAAGTTAAGGCCTTAAGTATTTTTTGACCTTTCGGTGTAGTTTTCATAAGTGGCATGTATGGATTTTCCATTAATTCTGCACTTTTTCTCTTCATGTGCATGTTTCCCTGGAAATCAAATGCATGATATAGTCCCATAAATCTAACAAGTTGTTGGATGAACTCCATTGGAAATATCATGTTTCCTATTCAATCAAAATTTATCTCAGTTAGGGTAGGTAGGAAGGTTTTCCCTTTGTATTAATAGGGCACTTCTAGCTTGCATTTTTATTATATCTTTCAAATTTAGTGTCGTTTTAATTAGGGCATGATTTTTTGCAACTTTCAAGGTGAGAATGAACAAAGACAAATTTTTGTGATGGATGACTGTATATGACTCCATGGCCAGAGGAAAGGCACTAATCTACTTCTTCAAATATCTATAGTTCTCATTCACCTCATACGGAGATGGTCCCTGATTTTGAGCCAAATGTTGCAGCAAAAAGTTCCCCCCCTCCATAATTTGGTATTCAATGGAAATTTCTTAAATTGATGATGGGGCATGATTATGGAACATTGGCACATACATATGTAATGGAATTCAAAGATCATGATATATGTTTGCATATGTTTATGGAGGTGGTGGAGCAAAAAAGAGCTCAAATAAAGCTGAAATTTTTCACATAAAAAGGACTGTGGGCTTGACTAATGGTTCCATTTAAAAAATGATATCTAGACAGAGAATAAGTGTAGCATGCAAACATGCATTGAAAATCCATCTGAGTTTGCATTGTATTACTTATTATGGATTCAAATTTGGGTTTCAAAATGCCAGGTTATGGCATGATTTTGTCAAGAAACCCTTAGTTGGATTCTCATGTTGGTTTAATTTATATTTTAAGTTTGTTTTGCAATCTTTGGGTGATAATAACTCATGAACTAGGTTACCAATGTGTAACAATCATATTTCAAGAATAAAGTTGTGATTTTTTTATATTATTATTATTATCTATTAGCTACGAGTATTGACACCTAATGCCTGGAATTTTGACATTTTGATAGCATGGATAATTTCGAAAATGTTTCTAGTAATGTTAACATAGTAACTATCATTACGTGTCTTCACTTTTTTCACCATAATAGACCTGTGATATGGACTCATCACACAACTTCATATGCTATGTCCCAACAAGTTCAAACTGGTTGAACCTAACTCATAGTGTGGTTATTAAGGACAAGTTGCTTGATATATAACTCGATAGCATAGACCACGTTGCAGTTCTAAAAAGAATCCTCAAGTGTCAAAAAAACTTCACAATATGTTCTACTATAAATCCTTTTGGGATACCTGAAATAATATATGTATCATTGATGACTTTTAAAGTATGACAAGATCCAGAGGGAAAGGAAATCAATGGAAGATTGATCCACCAATGAGAACCTAGAATTTAGCATCAGATGAGTTAGAGTCTAGGAAATTGAAAGCCTATAATTTTAATTAGTGATGAAGGACATCACATAGGTAATTATATTTTCATGTAGAATAATCTGTTAATTCAAATTTAAACTATATAATATGAAAGGCATACCATAAATTTTTCCACGTAAGTCCAAACAACCTATAAAAAGGGAAAACCTTCTTTTTCCATGGGAAATAATTTACCTTTCCTTTTTCAAGATAATCTAAATCAAAAAAAATATGAACTATACTGCACACATTCTTGGATAATGTGAAAGTGGAAAAGGAATAACCTACACAAGTGATGCACACATGTACATTTGAACACTAATAGATTTTTGTAGTTGAAATGCAATGCTTGTTTTCATTTAAATGTAGGGTTTTTAAAGCAGGGAGAAATAATGGCTGCCAAATTAATAAGCGTTTCTTTGGAAAAAATTTAAATCTTGTATTGGATGATGAAGATAATAGAGGGTATTTAATCTTAATTCTTGACATCTAGAGAGAACCCTACAGCCTAACACAATCCAATGGAATTGACCAAAAAAACCCAAATAGAGTCAACCCTACTATAGGAGGAAGGGCTTGCAGTAAGAACTTACCATTTTGCAAGAGCTGAGGGCGAATGTAGGGCGAATGCTATTCTGCAAGAGCTGAGGGCGAATGCTGTTCTGCAAGAGCTCAGGGCGAATGCTGTTCTGTAAGAGCTGAGGGCGAATGTTGTTCTGCAAGAGCTGAGGGAGAATGCTGAGGGCGAATGCTGTTCTGCAAGAGCGGAGGGCGAATGTGCACGTGATATCAGACGTTAATGTAGCACACATGTACATTTGAACACTAATAGATTTTTGTAGTTGAAATGCAATGCTTGTTTTCATTTAAATGTAGGGTTTTAAAGCAGGGAGAAATAATGGCTACCAAATTAATAAGATTTTCTTTGGGAAAAATTTAAATCTTGTATTGGGTGATGAAGATAATAGAGGGTATTGAATCTTGATTCTTGACATCTAGGGAGAACCCTACAGCCTAACACAATCCAATGGAATTGACCAAAAAAACCCAAATAGAGTCAACCCTACTATAGGAGGAAGGGCTTGCAGTAAGAACTTACCATTTTGCAAGAGCTGAGGGCAAATGCTATTCTGCAAGAGCTGAGGGCAAACGTTGAGGGCGAATGCTGAGGACAAATGTTGTTCTGCAAGAGCTAAGGGAAAATGTTGAGGGCAAATGCTGTTCTGCAAGGGCGGAGGGCGAATGCGCGCGTGATATCAGACGTTAATGTAGCTATTGCGATGGATACGAAACAATAAAATCATTTTTATGTAGCGCGCATATAAGTTTTGTATTTTTATGTAGCGCGCATATAAGTTTCGTATTTTTATGTAGCGCGCATATAAGTTTCGTATTTTTATGTAGCGCGCATATAAATGTCATTATACCGACGGCGGAAAAAGCATCGCTACTGGGATGGCTGCCTCCAAATGTCGCAATTGCGACACTTAGACGTTGTGTCGTACTTGCAACGTTTGGAGGTAGCCGTCACAATAGCGACGCTTTGGGCCATAGTGTCGCAATTGCGACGTCTTCATCCAAACGTCGCAATTGTGACACTTTGTCTAAGTGTCGGTATTGCGACACTTTTCTATAAACGTCGGTATAGCGACGGTTTCGGGCGGGATGGAAAAAATTTGGGGAAATTTCCGACATTTGGTCAAAAGCGTCGGAACCAAGTGTCGGAATTTCTGCCAAATGTAGTAGTGATGGGATCTGGATTGACCCTTCTCGTGTTGAAGTAATTCAAAAAATTGATTTCCCTCGTAGCAAAAAGGAAGTACAAGGATTCAACAGTAAGATGAATTTATTACGTAGATTCATTCCTAATTTGGTGGAACATCTTAGAGAATTGAAAAATATTTTGAAGAAATATAATGATGTGAATTGGTCTAAAGATGCCTGAAAATCCTTCAACTCAGTTAATTTTTCCTTGACTACTGCCTTGGTTTTTATAAGTCTTGGTTATACTACTGATTCATAATATTCTCATTTGATTCTGAGCACACCATGACATCATTATCGATGCAGAAAAGAGATAAAACAAAGCTACCAATTGCATTTTTCAGTCGCAATATCAGAGAGGCAGCCCTTTGCTACAACATCATAGAGAAACATGCTCTGGCTTTGGTTAAAATGATAAAATATTTCATAGTTTACATATTACATTCGCATACTCTTGCCTATGTTACCTAATGCAGCTGTTAAAGAAGTTCTCATGCAGACAGACCCAGAAGGTAGGAGAGGGAGATGGATAATAGCTTTACTAGAATACGACCTTGAGATCAAGCCTACCAAGTTGATCAAGGGTCAAGGCTTAGCCAAGCTCATGGCTGAGTCAAAACTTCATGCTCTTGACATCAACTTGATTTCATCCTTGTTTGAAAATGAACAAGAAGTGAATCTCATTTAGGTATATGATATCTTTTTGTCATCTCCACGATATTCTGATAGTGGTTATGTTTTGCAACACCTAAACCCTCCTGTAGGCATGACTAAGAGTCAAGGCAGGTATTTGAAACTCAAAGCTTCAAAGTATTGCATATTGGACAATGAACTTTACTGGAAGGATCCTGGAGGTGTGTTGCTCAACTGTTTGGTCGAAGAAGAATCTAAGGAAGTGATGAATTACTTCCATAAAGGAGATTGTGGGGGCCACCTATATTGGAAGACCACTGCCAATAAAATATTGAGAGCGGGATATTATTGGCCGACACTTTTTGCAAATATCTACAAAGCAGTAATGAGTTGCCACGAATGTCAAGTTTTTCAGGGTAAGAGAAATATTCTCCTATTACCTCTTCAACCTATTTTAGTACATGCACCATTCCAGCAGTGGGGCCTATATTTCATAGGCGAGATTCACCCAGCATCATCTACACAACACAAGTGGATATTGACAGCCATAGATTACTTTACAAAGTGGATCGAAGCGATCCTGACTAGGCAAGCAACAAATTTTGTCATCATTCAGTTTTTAGAAAGTAATATTTTGTCCCGTTTTTATTATCCTACTAAGATTATCACAAATAACGTGACATCGTTCAATTCTAAGAAGATGACTGTATTTTGTGACAGATATATAACATTAAATTGGGACACTCTATCACCTACTACTCGCAAGGTAATGAATTCGCAAAGTCCTTTAATAAATCCTTGATCAATATCATTAAGAAAATGTTAGAGGTGAATAAAAAGAATTGGCATAAGAATTTGATCAATGCATTGTGGGCAGACCGGGTGAGCAATAAGAATTCTATTGATATGTCTCCTTTTCAAGTTATGTATGGTGTTGATACTACATTTCCTTCGTCATTAGTAGTACTAGTAATGAAATTTCTACAAGAATAAGGGACTGAGGAAAATGACATACAACGTCATATTTATCAAATGATACACCTTCAATAGACAAGAGATGAAGTGTTTTAGAATCCTTCAAAACTTCATAACAGGATAAAGAAGATCTATGACCAGAAGACTAAGCAAGACAACTTCAAGGTTGGAGATGTGGTACTTCGCTGGGATGCCAAAAATGAAGACAAGAGTAAGCATGGAAAAATTTGAGAATTTATGGAAAGGGCCATATCAGATTTCAGCTTTTCAGAGACAAAATGCTTATTTTCTTGAAGAGATAAATGCACAAGAGTGTTTAGGAGGACTAGTCAATGGTAGGCCCTCAAAACACTATCTTTTCTGAAACACATTTCTCGATCAATTTTCCATTTCATTGTAAATATTAGGTACATTTTCTGCAAGTGTGAAGTAGAGAATCACTAGAATTCGGAGCCCAAAGTGAAGGCCATGGAGCTTCACTGATTTTCTACCATTTTCAAACATTCAGTTTTTAGTCAAGAATGTCAGTATTGAGTCAAATTTTAGTCATTTGAGTTTGTCTCGAGTCAGTTTATTTTTCTGAGTTATTAGTTTTTAGTCATGTGATTAGTTTGATTTTTTGACCGTATTGGCCCAATGGATAAGGCACTGATCTGCAAAATCCAAAGTTATGTGATTCTTTAGACCTCTTTCAGAGTTATCATCCCCAATAAGGCTAATGTTAGTGT
Source organism: Pinus albicaulis (assembly GCA_034641835.2). Taxonomy (NCBI): domain Eukaryota; kingdom Viridiplantae; phylum Streptophyta; class Pinopsida; order Pinales; family Pinaceae; genus Pinus; species Pinus albicaulis. The sequence continues at coordinate 886,550,194 of CM076579.1, read as the reverse complement.
CACTATTTTCATTCTGCCATCAGTGATCAAAATCCTCTTTTCATATCATTTTAGGAGTCTTACTTAGAAAATTTTATTCACTCCACTAGGTCATGCAAAAAATTAGTCACTCATGGTAGCCCTAAGTCAAAAAATTTCACTTTTTCTAAATTTCCATTACCTGCTGGCTCAATTTCATACCTTGCTGACTATACATCATCCATGAAGCTTCATCATGAAAACCACTCTTTCAAAGTCTCATTACGTCTTTAAGGTTTTTTCAAGGTTTCATTAGGTTTTTAGGGTTTTCTCCAAGGTCCAATAAACACACCATTTCCATTGCATAAATCCAACAAAGTAAGAGAGTGAACAAAGAAACATCTCTTTACCATGTAAATATGATTTGAAAATATGTAATTGTGATTCCCAAGTTGTGATTTTCATCCTAGAATGTAATTTTTATTCCAAAAAGATGTAAGTTTTATTTTTATTTTGTAATTTTATGTCATTTAATATGTAATAAGTACAAGGTTCCCAAGCTACCAAATTAGAGTTCCACATGCCAACAAAGAAAATATCAAAGTGCAAAGGGTTCCTAGTCCATCAAAATGATCAATTTCCAAAGGAAATAAGTCAAAATGAAAGGTATAGTTTCAAAGGTTAAAGTGAAAACAAGAAGTAAAAGTGGGATCAAAAGTTCAAAAAATCAAATCCATAAAGCATAAAGCCCATTTAAAGATCAAAATAAATTCATTTTCTCTCTATGTTATCAATCCATCACTCACATAGCTCAAAAAACCGAAATTGACAGGTGAAAGGTTGAAATTTTTTGAGGCACTCTACATAAAGCCAGAGGCGTTGCAATAGAATAGAGGCGTTGCGCACCTGCCAAAGTTCACTTGCAAGATTCCAAACTTTGTGAAGATCCTCAAAAAATTCAGAAAAGGGTCTCTCCACTTCCTAGCAAGAAAGTAAGACATCATTATGCCCTCCTTGCATTTCTTAAGTGCAAATTTTATGGTGTCAATATTTTCATGAGAAATCTCTAGTTTTTCAAGATAGAAACCCTAGTTTCATTTCCTAATCCAAAATTTGATCCTTGAAGACCCATTTTACCCTTCCCACATCACAATAAATCCTATCCCTACCCCTATATCATTAAATACCTATCCCAAAACCCTTTATCCCCTAAACCCTAAGACCTAGGTATTTCAAATTCCTAAGCTCCCGAATCCTGATACCTGTAATAAAATTCCTATTCCAAAATCCCACAAAATTTCTACTCCTTGTAATCTCCCTCAATCTAATAATCCCTTCCCCCATCTCCCTAAATTTTTTATCCCATTCCCCACTCCCTAAACCTACATTTCACTCCCAATTCATCTCCTTAGGGTTTCTAGCCAAGACCCTATGGAAGAAGAAAACAAAGAATTTAGTGAGGAAAAAGAAAGGGAAGAGAGGAGGCCACACAAATGAGGGAAGATCATCAGACTTGAACCTACAGATACCATAGAATTCATGGCCTCTCCCATGATTGTGACATGTTTCAAGCATGTAGGATGCTCTGAATTTTGTGAAAAAAATACAAAAGGTCCAACATCACCTTGTTTTGAGTAGGATTTTCATCTCTAATATTCATGATAACCAGGTAACCCTTGCTGGTGTCACTTTCCTAGTATCCACAACCATTATAGTAGATGCCACTGAAATTCCAAATGTTGGTGAAAAATGATACAAGGAAAAAGACTTGGAGACTCATTACTATGACCCATATATCAAGACAAGGTACAATAATGAAGGAAAAGGTTTGTTCCTTTCTCTTGCCTCTTGGATAGGTATGCCCCCATGATGAAAATAATCATGAGGTAATTTTCTTGTGAAGGAAGTTTCTTTAGACTCTACACCTCCCTTATCAGGTTATTAATGCACTTCACAAGGGTCAAAATGCTCAACATACCTTATTTTCTCTTGAGGGACATTGAAAAAATGACATACATTGTTCAAAAGAGAGATTATGACCACCAAGTGAGAAGTATTTTTCACCACTCTCTCATCAAGATCATTGTCCTCCATCACCTTGATAAATTGAACATCTCATGGGACACTTTCATAGCTAATGACATCTTTATTGCTCCACCAATTCAACATGCTCAAGTTGTGACTCCACCATATCATCCTTCCACATCCATTCCTCCATCTCAACCCATAGTACCTACTTCTTCATTAGATCAAAATATTTCACCCATTTCACCACCATCATCACCATTTCACACTTAGATTGGGTCATCTAGCAGAGCTAAGAACATTGAGCTTCAAAATACCAAAGTGGTTGAGATAGAGACATTGGAAAAAACATATCAGAGAGGTCATAGGAAAGTGTTTTCTCCACAGGTTGTGGAAGGGTCCTTGCCTTCTTCATCGGCAAAGTAGGTAGACAAAGGAAAGAAAAATATGACAGAGGCAGATATTCAGGAAGATATTATGCATGAGGAGGGAAATCTTCATGAGACAGAAATGGAGTTTGACCTTGTTGACTTGAATCAACAAGATGATTCTGAGATAACTAGCACAATCATCAAGGAAAAAGAGGCCAAGATTAAAGATCTACAAACTAATCCTGATAGATCTATATTTTTCATTACCTTTCTTGAGTAGGAGAACCATCAGCTAAAGACCAAACACTTCATTGATGAAGTGAAATTCATCAAACGACTAGTTGGCCCAAAAGAGAAATTGGACACCCATTGAAGTCTATAAATACAAGTTAAGGGACCATCATTTGGACATCAACATGATGTATTCTTCTATTCTCTTCTTTGGTTTTGGCTCGCACAAGTCTGAGGCAGGTCCGTAGAGAATTGGTTCGCATGAAGTTGAAATTGAAAGGTCTGAAATTCACATTTCTATTTTAGGGTTTTTGAGCCTTAGCCGCATGCTTTCCATAATGAAATTTTGGCTACAACCGCATGTAGGATGGCTCATCTGTGTGGCTACAACCTTTCAAATGCATGCACATCATGTATTCCTTGCAGTTAGAAAGTAGGGTTTGGTTTTGTCAATTGTCGTAGTTGACCGCAAATAACTAAATTTGATTACATTCTGGTGAAGTGATTTCTGATTAGTACTTGTGTTGGGATCATACTATTGGATATTGTTTAGTTTATTTTGTTGTATAGGATTACGGTTGAAGATATGGATCATTGTACTCTATTTTTTTGAATCATTCAATGACAATATAATAAGAAAAATAATTTGAAAGGGTTTTCCCCTTAGTGGGTTTTTCACTGGTCTTCGATCAATCCTGGTGTCCCTATGTGTGAATGCTTTTCTTCTATTATCCCTTTATGTTTTTTTGCATTGATGATGATGTTGTTCTTTCTATATAATTGCATATGTTGTTGAATAATGTTGTAAAACTGAATAATGATATGATTTTGTGGGGTGAATTATTATGCAAATGAAGAAATGAAATTATCTAAAGCAAAGAACAATATAACCCCAAGGAAAATTCAATAGGAACCTTAGATGTATATGTTTATGTATGTTTGAAACAGTATCTTATTTGTTGCATTTGATATTAAAGTTTTGATGTTTATGCCTAGGATTTATGATAAAACCCTAGTAGAGATTGATGTAATATTCTAGAAACCCTAGATGTAATATTCTTTTTCTATGACTGAGATCCTAATTTGATTTAGTTATTGATATCTAAGATTTATTTTTGATGATGGAACCTAGGGCTTGTGAAAAAAACCTACCATAATTTGTTGTAAGAGTCTAGGTATGAAAGGAGTAACCTTTATTGATTGTAAACCTAACCAGTTAGGTTTTGGATATCTAAATTTTGATTTATTATTCAAAGTGTTGATAACCTTAGTGTGAAAATTTATGAACATAGAAACCCTACTGTAGTGTATTGATTTACTTCTCCTACTTGTTTTATTATTTACAAGTTATTTAGCTGAAATATTCACAAAAACATCAAAGTAAACACAATTGCAGCCTACACATACATACAAATCATTTACTAAAACATAAGGTGTAGAGACCAACTTATACTATACTAGATGAGCGCAAGGCTTTAAATATTTTTTTTTACACAATAACTAGGAAATGAAAACATAATCATACAAGTTTGAAACTCAGTAAAATTAAATCACGCATATCAAGTCCATCAATTTAACTTCTTATCACATATATATATTTAACCTGATTATAGGCACAATTAAATCATCATAATTAAAACAATATAACTAACACATGTACCGTTCACCATTGGACAAGAACCAAACTTGACTTGTTGTTGCTTGAGCTCCCTTGCTATCGTCTACCTCCAAGCCTAAAGGTTGTCGCGCTTAATCCGAATGTAATGACCCATCGGTTGACCTCCCAGCCTACTCCTTGGGTACTCTCCTTCCCTGTGCACCCCTGAGCTGCAATGGGGTTGTACAATGAAGGAATGTGCTAGCTGATAGAGGTGAGCCACTCTTGGCTCAAGAGTCCCCTCTCTATAGCACTCTATCCCACCAAACTCAACTATAGCTTGTAACCACTCAAAATGACATAATCTCCTCCATCCAAAAATAGGGTAAACAAAGGACCTTTTCCCTTCCATTTCCCTTTCTTTTATAGAAGGTTTCATAGGTGACACTTGGAATTTCATGCATAAATAATTATTTTTTTACTACCCCAAAATTTGATTATTCACCCACCCATGTGTCACCCTCTCATCAAGACTCTCCAAAAATAGTTTACTTAATTATTCATTTAAAAATAGTATTTCCCTCAACCCAACAAGGTTTCCTATTTCTTCTCCTAGTTGTCTCTTGATTCCCCCTTTTACTCCTTAATTTGTGTTTATTACTGAAGTTAATTGATGGTTCTCAGATTTGGTCCCCTAACTACCTCAAATTTCCCTCTTGATGAATATTCTTATGTTGGATTTTTCCACATGGAAGTTCTCTAAATTTCTCAAATTTTAATTTATTAACCTTATTTTAATTCACCCCCCCTCTTCTCTTAATGAATTTTTTAAATAAATCTTTATACTTAACTCTATGTCCCTCTTTCCCCCTTTTTTCCTAGTTAAGTTACTTATGTACACTACCCATTTAATATTTTTGTTTAACCGTGGAAAAGGTAGAGTTATCATGGTAAAATATTTTATCACTTCCTATTCCTACCTTACCCTAAGTATTATTCTTGATTTAACTCCTTTGGTTCTAACCTCATATATCACTTGATATGAATTAGTTGGATTTCATATATTGATTATATTTATTAGTTTCTTTAATGATGTCGAGGGTGTCAAGTTGGTCATGCCCTTCAATAACTTCCATTCGAAGTTCCAAGGGTGCCATGCCTAAGAATTTATCTTTGATGCCAAGGGTGCCAAGTCAGTCATGCCCTTCAAGAATTTCTCTTGAAATTACAAGGGTGCCACACCACTTGCCCTTCAAGCATACAGTGGTTACGAGGGGAAATTATATATGCAATGATAGAGACCCTTATCATCTCGTATGTTGCCTGCTATAGTGAGACTAATGGTGCTAGGGATCAAGGAATCTGCCTTGATGCGTGCCCCCCAGAAAATCCTCGTGAGCGAACCAAATTTAGGACATGCCCCCACGACATCGTGATCTTCAAGGCGAAGGCATTTCGACCTTTCCAGCCTAAGTCATGGCAGGAGTGCTAGCGGGTGAGATCAGGAACACTGTTCCACCCCTCCCATGTTGTTCCATTCAATTGTACAACCCCATCACCCATATGTGAGTCATTCATCCAAGAAACTAACATGTTCCTGCAACCACTGACATATCATCAGAGTATATGTAATATATATATAACAAGTTTCAAACTGAACTTGGAATTTCAAAGACAAATTATTAATTTCTATCAAACCAGATGTTATCCACTCATCATATGCGAGTGCCTCTGGTCGTTTCCTGTCATACTCAATAATCATCAGTAAAAAAGTTCTCAGTGTTAGAAACATCAACATGACCTAGTCATTCACATCATTGTTTATTTTGAATCAGAACTAATGTAAGTAGTTAACATATGGGACACATCCCTTCTGTTTATCATAATCATAACATCAATGGTAAATTAACATATTCATCAAAGGTATTATCATCGTTAAATCAATAGGAAACATATCTATCCATAAAATCTATCATCATCATTATATCAATAGAGAACCTGCATATCCATTAACGATACAATCATATCAATAAAGAACATGCATATCCATAAATGCTATCATCATCATAGTATCAATCACATCCACTAATAATAGAGTCATGTGTCTGGATCCTCAACCTGAGGTCCTCAAAGAATAAATTGCAGGTCTTAGGGCTAAATAATGTTAAAATTCATATCACTGTCAGTCAACTAGAGTAGGGCACTACATGTGGGATTTAATTCATAAGTACACTTTCCCTTGTCTAAATTGAACGCTTCAATAGTCAAAATTGGTCCTCTCGAAAAGAGGAATCTAGTCCAGTGATTGGAATTTGTCACTAAGATGCAAAATTAACACTCCATCTAATATAGGGATAAATTCCAACTACATAACATAATCATCGCACATATCTTGTTTTCAAATCATATCTTATCTCAAGTATTTCATCATTAAATATTTTCATTGCTCATTTATGTTATTCTCTGCTTATCCTTGCTTATCTCTTAAATATCTTTGCTCGTATGTTTAACATTCTTGAATCTAAAAGAAGAAGAATTTGGCATTAGAGGGGAGCGTAAGATACAACCCTCTATCTATTGGGGAGCCACTACTACCACTCAGAATTAATACCAACGAGGAGCTCAATGCTATTACCAGGGAACATTAGAGATCATATCATGAGGGAGTCTTGCATAACTTGGAAGCATATTGGGGAGCACATATCAACCCAGAATCTAATCACAATGAGGAAGGTCCTATTGGAAACTCTCACCTCATGTCTATGATAGTGGGGAAGTTCCTATGGGACACTATCACCCCATGTCGAGCAATAATCGAAATACCACTTACCAAGCAAGGATCACAACTATCCCATGATGCAATGAATGGGCGAGATACCACTTGCTATATGAGATAAGGATCACAACCATCATATTTCCTACTGATATTCCCAACAATGACACTAAATAGTCATGTGGTAAAACACTTGCATCATAATAAGCTTGGGTAGCACACCTCCAAGCACTCTCTCGACCAGTTGGTTGAACGAGGAGAAAATCCCAACAAGCCTAGCTTGTGGATATGATTCCAACTGGGGTATACTCTGCATAGACCAATATATGGAAGTAACATCTTCGACCCTATGGGTCACAAATATGGGTGATACCATATTGTCCAGAGATACCTCAACCCCATGAGCCCTCCATCTTAATTCCTCATGCTCGGAGCTCAGCCTAGGGGGAAGAGATAGCTCAGTGTCCTTGATCAAACCTGCTCTATGGAGATAAAAAACATATCATTGTGCTCAAATCTGGTATCGTATTAAACAACTCACTGATAAGTTCAATCATAATGTCTCAATAGAAACAATATCCTATTCATACATGACATCACATTAGAGGAAATTTCAGCTTAAAAGTGGATTCCTATGGAAAATAAATAAAATAATAGTTAACATAATCAAATAAGAGATGAATTTTGGAGGGAAAAAAATAAAACTATTTTTTTAACTGTATTTTTGGCTTATCTCCTTATAGGTTTGCAGAAATTTCAAGTGTAGACACTGATTCAATGCAAAATAAAATTATGCATCCAATGAGTACCCATTATGCATATTTTTTAGAAGACCCACATTGGTAAAAATTAAGATAAATTAAAAATCCATGTTCAACACGTTTTTTTGATGTATCTTTAATTTTAATCGATGAGGGTCTTCTAAATAGTATGCATAATGCTTACTTGTTGGATACGTAATTTAATTCCATATCCAATGAGTGTTTACACTCGAAATTTGAGTAAAGCTATAAGAAGATAAGCTAAAAATACAATTAAAAAATGCAGTTTTTATTCTTTTCCCTCCAAAATATTTACAGGTACCTCTTTTCAAATTTCAAGGATTTTGATTGGTTTACATATTATGACATGAAAATTTCATGGGCACTTTTAGACTGAAATTTCCTTTAATGAATCAAATATTATATATATATATATATATATATATATATATATATATATATATATATATATATATATATATATATATATATATATATATATATATATATATATATATATATATATATATATGCTATATATTGTTAGAGCAATTCAAGTAGATAGCGACAAATTAAAAAAAACACAACAACGACAAAATCAATCATGCACATAAAGACACAGCAATTAACGTGGTTCACCCAACCAATCTGGGCTACGTCCACACAACATAGGCATCGGCAATCTTATTAATCAAACAGGAGATTACAAAACTCTCACACTCAAACCATCCGTATGGATACCTGTTATATAGCAAAGAGAATCTAACTGCCTCATAAATCCTCTCACATCAAATTTAGGATGCATTAACTCCCTCCCAACAAACTGGAGCTAATCTAGGAACTAATTCCTATTGTTGTCATCTACTGAGATTTTGCCTATTTTATTCAAAACAGAAAATCTCAACAATCTCCACCTTGACAACAATTAGCCTGATGCCCTGTTCTTTATTATTTTATCTTTTCTGCAAGCCAAGAGAAGCCAAACACCAACGCAGCTTCTCCAACAAAACGGGTTTCGTGAACATGTCTGCACAGTTTTCCTTTGTATGCACCTTTTCAAGAGAGACTCCCCTTTCAGTGATAACCTGTCTTACAAAATGATACTTTATTGGAATATGCTTTGATTTACTATGATAGGCTGGATTCTTAGCCAAATGTATTGCACTTTGACTATCACACAGTAACTTGATGTTATCCTGTAACCTACCAAACTCACCAAGCAAACCTTTCAGCCAAACCACCTCTTTGCAAGCATGCGAAGCAGCAATGTATTTTGCTTCAGTAGTGGATAAAGCAACAATGTTTTGTAGCTTTGACATCCAGCTAATAGCTCCACCTGCAAGAGTAAAGACATACCCTGAAGTTGACCTTCTCTTATCCAAATCACCTGCAAAATCAGAATCAACATACCCGCAAACAAATTCACTACTCTTATTGTAAGTGATATAATAACTACTTGTGCCTCTCAAATACCGAAGCACCCATTTCACTGCTGACCAGTGTTCTTTACCCGGATTTGCCATATACCTGCTGACAACCCCAACTGCATGTGAAATATCTGGTTGAGTACAAACCATCGCATACATCAAACATCCTACTACATTAGCATATGGAATTCGAGACATATAATCCTTTTCTTCATCTGTATTAGGACATAAACTGGAAGAAAGTTTAAAATGGGAAGCTAAAGGGACTGACACAGGCTTCACATTGTTCATACCAAACTTCACAAGTATTTTCTCAATATACTTCTGTTGTGATAGCCACAGCTTACCACTGCTCCTGTCTCTAAAAATCTCCATGCCCAAAATATGTCTTGCTGCTCCTAGATCTTTCATATCAAATGTCCTTGCCATCTGAGCCTTCAACCTATTGATTTCTTCTATGCTTTTGCTTGCTAAAAGCATATCGTCAACATACAATACTAAGATAATGAATATGCCATTTTTCAATTGCTTAAAATAAACACAATGATCATATTCACTTCTAACATATTTCTGACTCAACATGAAAGAATCAAACTTCTTATACCACTGCCGAGGCGACTGCTTCAGGCCATATAATGACTTATTGAGCCTGCAGACAAATTTCTCATTGCGATGCTGAACAAACCCTTCCGGTTGTTCCATATAAATTTCCTCATCTAAATCTCCATGTAAAAATGCAGTCTTAACATCTAGTTGCTGTAATTCTAAATCAAGCAAAGCAACTAACGCTAACACAATTCTGATTGAAACTATTTTAACAACTGGTGAAAAAATCTCATGAAAATCTATGCCTGCTTTCTGAGAAAACCCTTTTGCAACCAGCCGTGCTTTGTACCTGTCTTCCGTATCATTCACACCCCGTTTCAGCTTGAAAACCCATTTACACCCCACAGTTTTCCTATCTTTCGGAAGCTCAACCAGATCCCATGTGCCGTTCTTACTTAAGGCCATCATTTCGTCCTTCATGGCTGCTTTCCACTTGTCACTTTTTGAACCTTCTATTGCTTCCTGATAGCACAGAGGTTCATCGTCATTAGCAGTAAATGCAACTGAAGTAACATAATCATCATACCTTCTCGGTGGCCTTTTGATTCTTGTAGACCTCCTTAAGGATGTTTCTGGTGCTTCCACAATTGGCTGACTACCATCTGTAGGAACTTCTTCTCGATCACCATCTGAGACCTGTTCATGACCTACATCTGAACCCTGTTCATAATCTGATTCTGAAACCTGTTCATGACTAGAATCTGAACTATGGTCATCATGACTATCATTAGAAGTGTTATCAAACTGAATGTGTTGAAAGTCAGATACATCATCCTGTTTCAATCTACTATCTACATCTAACTGCACAAGAGAGGATTCATTAAACTTTACATCTCTGTTGATGATGATTTTGCGGGTAGTAGGATCCCACAATCTATATCCCTTTGTTCCAACACCATACCCAACAAAGATATACCTTTTAGACTTTGGATCTAATTTAGTTCGCTGATGTTTAGGCACTAGAGCATATGCATCACAACCAAACACTATGAGTTTAGAATAGTCACAAGGGTGTCCTTTCCATACCTCTTGCGGAATCTTGCAGTCTATTGCCGTCGATGGAGATCGGTTTATCACATAACAAGTTGTTGCCACCGCTTCCGTCCACAACTCCTTTTGCAACCCGGCGTTACTCAACATACTCCTTGCTCTCTCTAGAAGAGTCATGTTCATGCGTTCAGCAACTCCATTTTGCTGAGGAGTATAAACCGTGGTCTTATGTCTCTCGATCCCTGCATCCTTGCAATAGCTGTCAAAATCCTTGGAAGTAAACTCACCACCATTGTCAGTTCTTAAACATTTTATTGTTCTACCAGTGCTGTTTTCTACCAATGCTCTAAACTGCTTGAAAACTGAAAATACATCAGACTTTCTTTTCAACATGTAGACCCACACCTTCCTAGAAAAGTCATCAATAAATGATACAAAATAAGACGAACCACCATATGAAGTTGTAGGGGCTGGTCCCCAAAAATATGAATGGATATAATCAAGTATGCCTTTACTAGTATGTTTGCCTGTTTTAAACTTTTGTTTACTTTGTTTTCCAAACAGACAATGCTTACAGAAATCTAACTTTCCAGACTTTAGATTTGGAAGTAACTTGCGATCAGCCAAAATTTTCAACCCTCTTTCACTCATATGCCCCAATCTTTGATGCCATAAGTGAATGGAACTATTGTCATGTTCAGACACAGTAGACACAAAATCTGACCCTGTACCTCCTTCTAACTGAAATAGATTTCCTACTTTCTTAGCTTTCATAACTAGTAAAATGCCTTTGTAAATTTTCATTACTCCACCTTGAATTACAGTTTTATATCCATTCGAATCAAGTGCTCCTAATGAAATCAAATTTTTTCTTAAATCTGGTACATGCCTCACATCAGTTAATATTCTAGTTGTCCCATCAAACATTTGTAGTTGTATGCTCCCAATCCCCACAATATTACATGTTACATCATTACTCATGTACACAACTCCATCATTAATTGAATTATATGTCTTAAACCATTCTTTATGGATACACATGTGGTTTGATGCACCGGAATCTAACAACCAATGTTGATCATGATTTGACACATTAACTGATAATACTTTGTCGCTCATACCTGAACCAGATGCCGAACCTGTATCTGTCGTGTTTGCTTCCTTCTTCTCTGTCGAAGAGTCTCCTTTCTTCTCTGTTTGCTGTCTCTTCCAACAGTCCTTCTTCAAATGCCCCGATTTGCCACAAAACCAGCACTTTACTTTGCTCTTCTTCCCTTTCGACTTTGAACGCGAGTCGTTGTGCTTACCAGAGCGTCTTTCTCTAGAACGACCTCTAGCCATCATTGCCTCTGATGTAGAGGTGTCAGCATTCGACCGCTTCCTGGTCTCCTCGGACAAAAAGCTCCAACCACATCATCAAACTCAAGGATGTCTGCAGTACTAAAGCTTATGGAAGTAACAAAGTGATCCTACGATTCGGGCAATGAACACAATAGGTTGTTGCCTTGTCCTGCGAATCAAATTTACATCATTTTAATTATTCCTTGACCAAGTGGTGAAAAAATTCGGATGGTCGGTGTCGAGAACATTTCATTGCATCATAGGCTCGCAAAGGCTGTCGCTTCGGGAGGGTCCGATTTGTCGAAGTTTCGTCATGTGGAAAGCTGCTCAGCTTCGACCACGAACTGCGGCGGTCCTGACACAATGTTGAACAGAACGTCATCCGCCAGACATAACCGAATTGCGCTCAGAGCTCTGTCATCCAACTCATCTCATTCATTCTCCGTCAAGGAAGAAGGCTTTTTGCTTTTCCCCAACAGTGCTTTTGCCACGACTTGTTGAATCAGCAGATCGTGCATCTTAACCTTCCAGATCTCGAAATTATTCTTGCCATTAAACTTCTCAATTTCAAAACGGGCACTTTGAGTTTTCGCCATGACGTTTTAATTCACACCCTGCGTTCTCAATTCATCCTGCGTTCTCAATTCATAGCAGTCCTGCGTTGGGAGCTTTCATCCCTGGGCTTTATCACAGCTCTTGGCAGCTGTCCAACGGCCCAAAAAAAAATTGGACCCTCCAGCAAACAGCCCGGAAGCTCACAACGTAGCTACAGCTCACGGCTCTTGCTCTGCTCAGCAAATCACTGCCTCACCAACAGTCCACGGCATACGACTCCCTTGAGATACGACAGCGTTTCAAATAGGCAGAGACGAACTCTCACACCCTCAAACCATCCGTATGGATACCTGTTATATAGCAAAGAGAATCTAACTGCCTCATAAATCCTCTCACATCAAATTTAGGATGCATTAACTCCCTCCCAACAAACTGGAGCTAATCTAGGAACTAATTCCTATTGTTGTCATCTACTGAGATTTTGCCTATTTTATTCAGAACAGAAAATCTCAACATATATATATATATATATATATATATATATATATATATATATATATCACAAAAAGATACCTTATTCATCATCCCTCTCATGAAGGAAACAACCACAAGCCTAAGCCTGCCTCATATAATAACATTGTCTCAATATATATAGGTATCTCAGTCCTAGATATATACGAGATTCTTTGTCAATCGGATCCAACTCTTTATTATCACAATGTATAACTGTCACATCCAGAAACCGTTAAAAATACCTTTCCAAATATTTTCTTCAACCTGCCTCATAGCTAGCCATGCTAGCAACATTGTACTCAACCTTGAAAATAATTAATGCTACAAAATTCTCATCATGGAAGATCTCATACTAAAGCAGCACCCAAATGTGCTCATCTCATTAATAATGATCCCAAACAATGTTAGTACATCTATGCAGTCGTACATCTCTGAAAGTGTATCTCAGACCAATGTTGATCGTCTCATGAAAATGTCTCAAAAATGTGTTCGACAACAACCCAATGTGTAGGAAGCGGCTCAATCCTGAATTGACTCAAGTTAAACATATAGAACAAACAGGTGTTCACATGAAACATCAATGCTTCAATAAACTATCCATTGTCAAGGAAGGTTCAACAATATCTCTGCATAACTTCTTGAAATTCAATCAAAGTGTCCAAGGATTTTCATATTCATTTTCCAAAAACTCTTCAATAGATTCATGATACAAATTTTCTTCCAAACTTCAAAAATTAATTCATCGTGCCATGATTCTTCATTTCGAACTTCAAAGGCCAACTCCCTCTTACTTTGACCTTCAGAGGCTCATTACCTATCAAGAAGAGATCATCAACATATAAAACCAAGATCAAATTCATACCTCGGACCACATTTGAAGTAGAGGTTTGGATTGACACATCATCCTAGCATCACCAAGTAATTGTCAATGTGGATATGCCAAGCTCGGGGAGCTTGCTTCATACAATGATTTCTGCAATTATAACACTTGACCAAACCAATATGCTTAGCCTTACACAAATCAATGTTGTGCAATAAAATAACTAAGTCAACTTATCAAGCCTTAAATCAAAACTAATATCAAAACAATAAAAGTTTCTACCAATATCACTGTAGCAAACTCTTTGGCCCAAGTGTTAGGTAGAGCTCACATTAAAATACCAAGTTATGATTTCATCTATTTGACCTATCAACAATTGTTATTTATAATATCAATCCATACTTCATTAAGTCATTCTTATGATTGTAATACGAATTTTTTTTTTCATTATACGTCAAGGATAAGTCCTATAAGTTTCATGAATTCATTGTGAGATCCATGCATACTAAATCACAACTATTTATATTTTAACCAATGTGCCAAGGCCATTGATGCCAATACAAAATCACTATTGAATACCAATATTAGTCACTGAAAGTCACTATGCCCACATAACACTGCCATTAAGGAAAATCATCAGTTATCAAGTCAAAACCATAATTTGATATCACAGTGAATTCAAACAATCCATAAGACAAAACATATCTATGAACTACTAAGAATCATGTGAAAAATTCATCTATATTAAACCATGATGCCCGGGCTACCTACTCAATTCAATATTTCACTCTCCATGTGCATATAAAAATGCATCTTCAAATTCCTGCCTAAATAATTTTAAATCTGGGCTAACTCAACACAGGCGGAAGCTTCTTATAATCAAGATTTAAACCCCATAAAGCATAGAGTATGCTCTTCAATGTTAGAACTCCAAAGCGGGAGTTATCTCACCCTTTTCTTCCCTATAGCTATAAAACTATATTCCAAACTTTATACCTTGACTTTGAATTAGAACAAAACCCGACAACCATTCGGGCCCCACAACCTCAATACATATCCTTCAAAAATACTTTATGATTATAAACCATGGACTTTTATTCCTTTCATGAGTTATTCCAATCTTCAACTCTTACAAGTTATAACCACAATGGTTAACCTGTCCACCTCATCAATCTTAACTCTGTGGTTTAACCCCAACAACCACATGGCTACTCATATAAATGGATTAACTCCTATCACTCACTCGAAGGTTTAACTTCTATAAACCACGTATGTCAAACCCATATTCGAACTTTATAAAACGCAATGTGTTAACATAATGGTTCGTCCCACATAACATATCCAACCTACATATATCATTCTTATATGCGCACCTGATTATAATATATCAACATTTCAATGGATATCAACCCTCGACATCATGTAATAATGCTAGGCCCACAGTGTTTGACTTACCTCGACAATCCGACGGTTATAAGTTTATCGCGCTCCAACCGGATGGCCGCCACCGTCGATCTTCGCTTTATTAACCCCTTCACAATTGCAATATATAAACACTGTCGGATCTCCATAACTTCCCATCGGACGGACATAATGCATATTGCGTTTTTTTTGCTTCTGAAATTTAATGCTCCAAAATCGCGCGATATTTGTGGTTTTACACTTACCACATTTTCCACGTGTCAAACGGAGACCCTAATCGTGTTTTTTTCCATAACCAATTTACCGCTTTTGAAATAGCGTGAGACCGCTGGTTTCCTTCTCCCGAAACCGCTTCACTGTTCAATCTCATGGTTCCATTTACACATGGTTATGTTTCTTAACTCCATTGACTTCGCATCTTTAACACAATCCCCACAGAGGTTTAACAAACCCCTGTATCCATCATTTGTTATGTATTCAATCTGACATCGCAACCATGGATTAAAGCGCTTCTTTCAACTGCGTCGAGAAGTTTCCTTTGACTTTAACTTCTCCTTCATGGGTTCGCTTAACCCTCACGATCGCAGCTCATCTGTTTGGCAATTTTATAGTTCAACACAGTTATACTCACTTCATAACTGTACCCGTAGGAATACGCTCCCAGCATCCCCGAATTCCATTCGATTTCATAGTCATACAGTCACACATTACTGTGATCTCAAACCGGCCCTCCTTTCATTGCTTATACAGTATAACCAAACGTCGAGTTAAAACCCCAGAACTTCACGGTTCCATAATTACATAATAGAAATTGTAAGTTCCCTCATAATGCCTTATTCAATACTCATTTGGTCAAGCAATTCTATTCCTCAATCTAAAAGGTCCATGGAACTCAATTCAATAGCATTGATTCGAGTTTCTTATTCATTTCATAATCAAATCATTACAACATAATCCTCAGCATATTCGAATTGATTATGAATCAAAACATAGGCATTAACCCTTAAGACAGAGTTTTGTCACACATTGCTCATACAACTCTCATTTAAGCTCAAGCTTACCACACAGGGTTAAATCAATTAATAATAGAACAATCATTTTAAATATATACATGACCTTAATTACAGAACCTCTGGTCTTCGGCCAGGTCTTCAATTATAGTGGCCTTCTACAACCTACTCTGCCTCTGAACAGTTCTGAACTACCTTCTGTCTTTTAGACTTATCACATTTATACAAATAGATCAGGAATCGATTCAGTTTCTTTGATGACAGTTCCACAAAGACTCTTGGATTTCTCAAGTACTAATTTTAGACTCAACTCCTAAAGTAACTGAAACTGACCCTAATATACTCATAACCCCTGGTTGTCTCTTCATATTCCTGACTTAACCAACTTCCCTCATGTTCTCTAGAGGTCAGATAACATTTACAATTCCTCACTGACTTTATTTAAAAATCACTCAAATATTAATAATTACCTAAGAAAACAAAAACATGAGACCCCCCATGTCTAATTACATACAAAGTTTTTCCTTGAGCCTAATGCTCCTGCATCAGACTCCCAAGGTTTAATTTTTTCATGATTTCCTGATCATGTGTCTTTAATCTCTGCCTTTTGGATCCCATACTCTGTTTTGCTGCTGTCCAATAGCTGCATCATTCTTTAGCTTCATTTCTCCAGGTTTCCATACCTTATTCTTCAATTCACCTCCAACCATACTTTCACAATATTTTCTTATCCTTCCTTTGTTAAAATTCTTCTGCTTTCTTCCTACTGTTTTCTGCTTCTAAGACACCTTCATCATCAGTATTCTAATGCTTTCAATCTCTATGTCCAACTTATCTTCTAGCTGGAAATTCTTCTGCCCACTGTTGCTGCTTCCGATTTCTGTTGCTGCCAATATTGCTGCTGTAATTACTTTTATTTCTATAGATTTCATCCCCCATGTTGCTGCCTCTATGGCTTCCTCCCAAACTTCCTGTCCCTCTGCAACACTTTTCTTTTGTTCATCATCTACAAATTCATTCTTAGAAAACAAATCATCAATTAATTTTCCACCTGCAATAACATACTCATCCAGTATACTAGTAAACATAATTAAGTTCTGCAAACTAGTATCTGCTCCTAGTTCTTCCACAGCTCCAGGCACTTTCACTTCAGTGTTTGCAATCTCTTTCTCTTCTTCAAATGCTCCCAACAAACAATTCAACCATCTCCCCTGTACTTTTTTCCCATCTTCAGCATGCTACAATTCAGTTTCAGCATCTTTTTCTTCTTCTTGGGCAAACTTCAGCAATTGCCTTTTATCTCCTTGGTTGATTCTAGAAATCAAACCAAGTTATTCAAGCTCTGCATTTTCATCTTCTGTCAGCATAGGATGCTGATTCTTCCTCACTGTAGCAGTTTTAAAAATCTACCCCACAATATGCTCTTCAATCTTCTCTTGGTTATTCCAATAAATTAGTTCTTCCTTGCCATCAGTGACAAGTTTCTGCACGAGAAATGATTGTCTCATCTTCTTTCTTCTGCAACAATTTTTCATCTCCCAAGACAATTCCAAATGATGGATTGTCTTCTACATCACCTGTACACATAAACAAATTGTCAATTTTAAAACCACAAGACCCAAAGGCCTCATTTGATGACCCAGTCACCAATTCTTCTCTCTGCAGTTCCAAGTCTGTCTCAAGACTCAAAAATTATTCATTATCTTTCTTTTCAGCTACCAGAGTTATCTCCATTGATTCAATCACCCTTTTAAAATGATGACCCTTCACTATGCTCTCAACCAACATAGTTTCCCTTCTGGAAACTTCCAATTATTATTCTTCCTCTTTGCCTGCATGCTTAACACATGAGTCATCAGCATTAAGATTACAAGGTCTCAATACCTTTTTCTCCTCTGACAACACATCAGTATGTTGTTCAGAACTCGTTTCTAAATCCTCTGTCCTCTGATTGTCATTCATGACAATTTCTCTGCCTTGCTTCTTCAGCAATTTATCCAGTGCATAGGTCCTCTGCTTCTCCAGTTCTCTTCTTTGGAAATCCAACCTTTTATACAATTCAACAAATTCAATTGGAGTAGATTTAGGGAACCTCACACATCCTTTTATACCTCTACTTGTTCTTGACCAATCATCTACTAGTCCTTCTCTCTCTGCTTCAATATTCTGCTGAATATCCTCATTGGACTCCCTTTTCTTCATCTCTCCCTGAGATCTCACTATCTCAGCATTGATCTGAAAATATTTCATATTCAATTTCTCCTCAATGGAAAACTCTAAAGCTTGCTCATCTTCCAGTGATGTACCTGCAAACATACACAACTCTTTAGTTTTCAAATCACAAGACTCTTCAGTCTTGGCTGCTTCCTCAAGCACTTCCCTTTGAACAGATCTGCATGTGGAATCTTCAAATTTCATCCTTGACTCTAGAACTCTGAGTTCCTCTTCCTCTGGAGAACCTTCCATCACCTTACAATTGTCAGATTCACAAATATAAGTCTTTACCTCATCCATCTGATCTGGACCTGTCCAATAACTCAGGAAATCCTCAATGATATCCTCTTGAGCAAGACAAGCTTCTTGTTGGCTCAAGTCTTCACCATGCATCACAAGATCTATTGCAGATCTCCATTCTTCATCTGTACTCTGTTCTGCTTCACAAACAAAAAATTATTTTCTCAACTCAGCTGCTCTGAGTTCTTCTTTCAGTAAGGAAATCTCCTTTTGCCTCAACCTCAACTGTAATGGTTTCCATTTCACTCTCTTCCTCATGAGCCAACCAACTCTCTAGATTTCCTCTATCATCCTCTCCAGTTTACAAAACTTCTTACTGATCTCAACTATCTCTTTCCACCATTCTGCATCAGTCAACTGTTGCCTCATGCCATTTTTCTTGGCATCTTCTTTCTCTCTTCTACTGTGGCCTTTCTCAGAACCTCTGCAATCTCTGCTATGGCTATCAGTAGCCATTTTCTCCTCCATGAGTTATTCACCCACAAGCTACACTAAGCCTCTGCAACAACAAGCTCTCTTGTTGCAACTTACCTCACCAATCCTTTCCTCCTGATCCGGCTTTTGGCAAGTACTGGTCCCCTATCTGCTAGAACCTTCTGAGCACTCTCTTCTGCTCTCTCTAGGCTTCACTCTACAACTCTTCTCAAGAACACATCTGTTATTCTTTCATCCAACCTCTGTTGGGAATCTTCCAGGTTCTCCCACACTTCTTCTTCACTCTAGAATCCTCTGCTGGATTCTTTCATCACTGCTCTCAAGCTGTGATCTGCCTTTGCTGAGTTTCTTCAATTTCCCGCAATCTGAATTCTGCAAACAATTCTTCAAACCAGAGTTAAACACTGCTCATCAACTCACCTACTCTTGAGAACACTGCAATTGTCCTCCCTATTCAGCCTTTAGCTAAATGTCAGGTTCACTGCCGTCATCATCAAACTTTGTCTTCACTTTTCTGCAACCATATTTTTGCAATCATAAATTTCAAGTCAGATTTAAAATTAGTTTACCTGCAAGATCCCTGCATGATCTTGTCCTTCATTCACTTCTGCAAATCCTGTTCACTGTAATTCTATGTATCTTTGCTGCATATCAGATCTTAGAATCTAATCTTCTTCTCCTGTAATCACTCTTTAAACAGATTTTAAAAAAATCCTTTACTTCAAAACAAAGCTATTCCTGATGCTCTGATACCACAATGATGCCCAGGCTACCTGCTCAATTCAATATTTCACTCTCCATGTGCATATAAAAATACACCTTCAAATTCCTGCCTAAATAATTTTAAATTTGGGCTAACTCAACACACACGGAAGCTTCTTATAATCAAGATTTAAACCCCATAAAGCATAGAGTATGCTCTTCAATGTTAGAACTCCAAAGCGGGAGTTATCTCGCCCTTTTCTTCCCTATAGATATAAAACTATATTCCAAACTTTATACCTTGACTTTGAATTAGAACAAAACCTGACAACCCTTCAGGCCCCACAACCTCAATACATATCCTTCAACAATACTTTATGATTATAAACCATGGAATTTTATTCCTTTCATGATTTATTCCAATCTTCAACTCTTACAAGTTATAACCACAATGGTTAACTTGTCTGCCTCATCAATCTTAACTCTGTGGTTTAACCCCAACAACCACATGGCTACTCATATAAATGGATTAACTCCTATCACTCACTCGAAGGTTTAACTTCTATAAACCACATATGTCAAACCCATATTCGAACTTTATAAAATTCAATGTGTTAACATAATGGTTCGGCCCACATAACATATCCAACCTACATATATCATTCTTATATGCGCACTCGACTATAATATATCAACATTTCAATGGATATCAACCCTCGACTTCATGTAATAACGCTAGGTCCATAGTGTTTGACTTACCTCGACAATCCGAAAATTATAAGTTTATCGCGCTCCAACCAGATGGCTGCCACCGTTGATCTTCGCTTTATTAACCCCTTCACAATTTCAATATATAAACACCATCGGATCTCCATAACTTCCCATCGGACGGACATAACACATATCGCGTTTTTTTGGCTTCCAAAATTTAATGCTCCAAAACCGTGCGAGATTTGTGGTTTTTCACTTACCACCTTTTCCACATGTCAAACGCAGACCCTAATCGCATTTTTTTTTCACAACCAATTTACCACTTTTGAAATAGCGCAAGACCGCTGGTTTCCTTCTCTTGAAACCACTTCATTGTTCAATGTCATGGTTCTGTTTCTTAACTCCATTGACTTTGCATATTTAACACAATCCTCACAGAGGTTTAGCAAACCTCTATATCCATCATTTGTTATGTATTCAATCCAACATCGCAACCATGGATTAAAGCGCTTCTTTCAACTACGCCGAGAAATTTCCTTTGACTTTAACTTCTCCTTCATGGGTTTGCTTAACCCTCACGATCGCAACTCATCTGTTTGGAAATTTTATAGTTCAACACAGTTATACTCGCTTCATAACCGTACTCGTAGGAATACGCTCACAACATCCTCGAATTCCATTCAATTTCATAGTCATACAGTCACACATTACTGTGATATCAGACCGACCCTCCTTTCACTTCTTATACAGTATAACCAAACATCAAGTTAAAACCCCAGAACTTCACGGTTCCATAATTACGTAACAGAAATTATAATTTCCCTCATAATGCCTTATTCAATACTCATTCAATCAAGCAATTCTATTCCTCGATCTAAAAGGTCCATGGAACTCAATTCAATAGCATTGATTCGAGTTTCTTATTCATTTCATAATCAAATCATTACAACATAATCCTCAGCATATTCAAATTTCTTATGAATCAAAACATAGGCATTAACCCTTAAGATAGAGTTTTGTCACACATTGCTCATACAACTCTCATTTAAGCTCAAGCTTACCACACAGGGTTAAATCAATTAATACTGGAACAATCATTTCAAATATATACATGACCTTACTTACAGAACCTCTAGTCTTCGGCCAGGTCTTCAATTACAGTGGCCTTCTACAACCTACTCTGCCTCTGAACAATTCTGAACTACCTTCTGTCTTTTATACTTATCACATTTATACAAATAGATCAGGAATCAATTCAGTTTCTTCGATGACAGTTCCACAAAGACTCTTGGATTTCTCAAGTACTAATTTTAGACTCAACTCCTAAAGGAACTAAAACTGACCCTAATTTACTCATAGTCCTTGGTTGTCTCTTCATATTCCTGACTTAACCAACTTCCCTCATGTTCTCTAGAGGTCAGAGAACATTTACAATTCCTCACTGAATTTATTTAAAAATCACTCAAATATTAATAATTACCTAAGAAAACAAAAACATGAGATCCCCTTATGTCTAATTACATACAAATTTTTTCCTTGAGCCTAATGCTCTTGCATCAAACCAATAAGCCAAATCTTGTAAAACCCTTGAAATTGTTATCAAATACTGTGATATACTAGCTTCAATGATGTTAAATTTTAAAACTAGGGCCGAATTACACCTTGGCACAACTCATTTGATGGAGATGATGATTGCATTAAATTACTCTTTTAGAGAGGACAAAAATTGATATAAAGATCATCCAATTTGGATAAGAAAAAGCTTGTTTTGAATTTATGCCAACAAATGTGCAAATTGTTCAGGTTGGCCACATGATCATGTAGCCTCATGAAGCTCAATGGATAGGAGAGTTCACCATCAACAACTTGTATAAATACAACTACCCTCTCACCTCATTTTTCATCATCATCTGTTATGAATAAAATAATATAAATAATGTAATCAATAAATAATGATTAGTTAGTTAGTAATTAGATTGAAGAGGCGTGTCTAAATGGTACTTGAACCTACGTGAAGAGGCACATGCCTAGGTATATAAGCGAGCCTCATTTGTAACATTCTTATTCATTTTTCATACCTTTATATAATAATATTTGTATCCTCATGGATATTTTCATATTCCAAGTCTTCTAGAGTATTTAACGAGAAGTACAAACTCTGTTCACTTCATTTGATATTAGAGCAGTTCGATCTTCTAGCCGCTCACTGTTGCACAAAGCCACGCTCTTCGATCCAAGTCTTTGACCATAAAAATCTTCAACCTTGTTTCTGCCGTGACTGAAGCATTCACTACAAATTTTGGAGTTTCTCCATTGCTGAATTCATCAGAGGCCCTTGGTCGTTAATATATATATATATATATATATATATATATATATATATATATATATATATATATATATATATATATATATATATATATATATATATATATATATATATATATATATATATATATATATATATATATATATATATATATGTATATATATATATATAATTAAAATTAATTAAATTAATTAAAAAAAGAAGAAGAGGGAGACAACTAACCCAAACAAAAAAAGAAATTAAAAAGAAAAAAAAGGAGATATTTAAAAATGAATAAATAAAATTAAAAAAAATGAAATATAGTATAAAAAAAAATCTAAGAAAAAAGAAACTAGTCAAATTATAATGAAAACACACACACACACACACACACACACACACATAAATAATACAATAATAATAATAAAAAACTATGACTCACCTTCATACAAATTCCCTAAACTGTATCCTGGCCAGTCACCACTGTCATAAATTCGCCCTCTGCTATCGGTTTTGCTCGAGTCGCACTGTCCGTGCGATCTGTCGCCAATATCGTTGTTTCTCAGAGTGTTCCAGAACCCTATCTACTCCGTCGCCCAACTGGAATTTCCCCCACCATTGTGTGAAACTACCTCACACCACACGACGCCATCCACTCCGCTACTGCTCCAAACCACTGTCACACTCCACTAGCCGCTACCTCCCTTGCCACTATCCGACTGATTCCCAGCAGCCACCATTTCTTCCATTTTTCATAACCATAATGTCATTTCGTCTACTCTGATTGAGCCATAGTATCTCATATACCACTTAGCTACATTTTCCCTATCCCTTCTACCATCAGTCACCTTAATGGATAATCACCTTTTCAAACAGTTGTGACCCTGTATCATCAACCGTACATATCCGTTCATTGAAAATAAGAACTATTAACATAATCACATTTGGTTCTATAACCATCTTGTTATATATATATATATCACTCATCAGCAATTGGGGAGCCACTAATACCACTCAAAATTACTACTAGCTGGGAGCTCAATGCTATTACTAAGGAAACATTAGAGATCATATCATCAGGGATCCCTGCATAACTTGGAATCATATCGGGGAGCACATATCAACCCAAAATATAATGACAATAAGGAAGGTCTTATTGGAAACTCTCACCTCATGTTTATGACAGTGGGGAAGGTCCTATGGGACACTATCACCCCATGTTGAGCAATAATCAAGATACCACTTACCAAGCAAGGATCAAAACTATCCATAATGGAATGAATGGGCAAGATACTGCTTGATATATGAGGTAAGGATCACAATCATCATATTTATTGTTTATATTCCCAACAATGACACTAAATAATCATGTGGTAAAACACTTGCATCATAATAAGATTAGGTAGCACACCTCCAAACACTCTCTCAACCTGTTGGCTGAACGGGGAGAAATCCCAACAAGCCCAGCTTGTGGGTATGATTCAAAGTGGGGTATACTCCGCATAGACCAAGATAGGGAAGTGAAATCTTCGACCCTATTGGTAACAAATAGGGGTGATACGTATTGTCCAGAGATACCTCAACCCCATGAGTCCTCCATCTCAATTCCTAGCCCTGGGAGCTCAGACTGGGGGGGAAGAGCTAGCTCTGTGTCCTTGATCAACCCTTCTCTATGTAGATCAAAAACATATCATTGTGCTCATACCTAGTATCGGCTTAAAAAAATCACTGATAAGTTCAATCATAATGTCTCAATAGCAATAGTCTCCTATTTGTACATGACATCACATTAGAGGAAATTTCAACCTAAAAGTGGACTCCTAAGGAAAAAGAATAAAATAATAGTTAACATGATAAAATAAGAGTTATGAATTTTGGAGGGAGAAAAAGATAACTATTTTTTTAATTGTATTTTTGGCTTATCTCCTTATAGGTTTGCAGAAATTTCAAGTGTAGGCACTCAATGGATGCAAAATAAAATTATGCATCCAATGAGTACCCATTATGCATACTTTTGAGAATACCCTCATTGGTAAAAATGAAGATACATTAAAAAGGCGTGTTCAACACGTTTTTTTTATGTATCTTTAATTTTTATCGATGAGGGTCTTCTAAAAATTATGCATAATGGGTACTTGTTGGATACAAAATTTAATTATATATCCAATGAGTGTTTACACTTGAAATTTGAGTAAAACTATAAGGAGATAAGCTAAAAATGCAATTAAAAAATGTAGTTTTTCTTCTTTTCCCTCCAAAATATTTACATGTATCTCTTTTTAAATTTCAAGGATTTTGATTGGTTTACATATTATGACATGGAAATTACATGAAAATTTCATGAGCACTTTTAGACTGAAATTTCCTTTAATGAATCAAATATTATATTATAACAAATATATATATATATATATCACAAAAATATGCCTTATTCATCATCCTTCTCATGAAGGAAACAAACACAAGCCTAAGTTTGTCTCATATAAAAATATTTTCTCAATATATGAAGGTATCTCAATCCTAAATATATACGAGATTATTTGTCAATCGGATCCCACTCTTTATTATCACAATGTATCACCGTCACACCCAGAACCTGTTAAAAATATCTTTCCAAAGAGTTTCTTTAACCTGCCTCATAGCTAGCCATGCTAGCAACATTGTACTCAACCTTGACAATGCTTAATGCTACAAAATTCTCATCATGGAAGATCTCTCATACTAAAGTAGCACCCAGATGTGCTCATCTCATCAATAATGATCCCAAACAATGCTAGTACATCTATGCAGTTTTACATCTTTGAAAGTGTATCTCTGATCAATGTTGATCGTCTCATGAAAATGTCTCAAATATGTGCTTGACGACAACCAAATGTGTATGGAGTGGCTCAATCCTGAATTAACTCAAGTTAAACATTTATAACAAATGAGTGTTCACATGAAACATCAATGCTTCAATAAACTATCCATTCTCAAGGAAGGTTCAACAATATCTCTGCATAACTTCCTGAAATTCAATCAAAGTGTCCAAGGATTTGCATATTCATTTTCCAAAAACTCTTCAATAGCTTCACGATAAAAAATTTCTTTTCCAAACTTCAAAAAGTAATTCATCATGCCATGATTATTCATTTCTAACTTCAAAGGCCAACTCCCTCTTACTTTGACCATCAGAGGCTCATTACCTGTTAAGAAGAGACCATCAACATATAAAACCAAAATCAAAGTCACACCTTGGACCACATTTGAAGTAGAGATTTGGATTGTCAAATCTTCCTGGCTTCACGATGTAACTGTCAATGTGGATATACCAAGCTTGGGGAGCTTGCTTCATAAAATGATTTCTGCAAATATAACACTTGACCAAATCAATATACTTAGCCTTACACAAATCAATATTGTGCAATAAAATCAACTAAGTCAACTTATCAAGCCTTAAATCAAAACTAATATCAAAGCAATAAAAGTTCTACCAATATCACTGTAGAAAACTCTTTGGCCCAGGTGTCAGGTAGAGCTCACATCAAAATACCAAGTTATGATTTCATCTATTTGACCTGTCAACAATTGTTATTTATAATATCAATCCATACTTCATCAAGTCATTGTTATGATTGTAATATGAATTATTTTTTGTCATTATACATCAAGGATAAGTCATATAAGTTTCATGAATTCTTTGTGAGATCCATGCATACTAAATTACAATTGTTTATATTTTAACCAATGTGCCAAATCCATTTATGCCGATACGAAAACACTATTGAATACCAATATTAGCCACTGAAAGTCACTATGCCCACATAACACTGCCATTAAGGAAAATCATCAGTTATCAATTCAAAACCATAATTTGATATCACAGTGAATTCAAACAATCCATAATCCAAAACATATCTATGACCTACTAAGCATCATGTGAAAACTTCAATATTTCTCATCTATATTAAACCAATAAGACAAATATTGTAAAACCCTTGAAATTATTATAAAATACTCTGATATACTAGATTCAATGATGTTAAATTTGAAAAATATGGCCACATTCCACCTTGGAACAACTCATTTGATGGAGATGATGATTGCATTAAATTCCTCTTTTCGAGAGGACCAAAATTGATATAAAGATCATCCAATTTGGACAAGAAAAAGTGTGTTTTTTAATTTATGCCAACACATGTGCAAATTTTTCAGGTCGACCACATGATCATGTAGGCTCATGAATCCCAATGGACGTGACACTTCACCATCAACAACTTGCATAAATACAACTACCCTCTCACCTCATTTTTCATCATCATCTGTTATGAATAAAATAATATAAATAATGTAATCAATAAATAATGATTAGTTAATTAGTAATTAGGTTGAAGAGGCATGTCTAAATAGGACTTGACCCTACATGAAGAGGCACCTGCCTAGGTATATAAACGAGCCTCATTTATAACATTCTTATTTATTCTTCATACCTTTTATATAATAATATTTGTATCGGCATGGACATTTTCGTATTCCAAGTCTTCTGGAGTATTTAACGAGAAGTACAAATTTTTTTCACTTCATTTGGTATCAGAGCAGTTCGATCTACTGGTCATTCACCATTGCACAGAGCCACACTCTCTGTTCCAAGTCTTTGACCATAAAATCGTCAACCTTGTTGCTGTCGTGACTGAAGCATTCGCTACAAATTTTGGAGTTTCTTTGTTGCTGAGTTTGTCAAAGGCCCTTGGCCATTAGTGTGTGTGTGTATATATATATATATATAATTAATTAATTAATTAATTAAATTAGTTAAAAAGAAGAAGAAGAGGGAGACATCTAACCCAAAAAAAGGAGATATTTAAAAATAAATAAAAAAAATTAAAAAAAATGAAATATATTGTAAAAAAAAATCTAAGAAAAAAGAAACAAGTCAAATTATATTATGAACATATATATATATATATATATATATATACGACTCACCTTCATAAGGCTTCCCTGAACTGCGGCCCGATCGGTCACCACCATCATAACTTCACCCTCCACTGTCGGTTTTGCTCGAGTCGCACCGTCCGTGCAATCCGCCACCAATATCATTGTTGCTCACAGTGTTCCAAAACCTTGTGTACTCCGCTGCCCAACTGGAATTTCTGCCACCACTGTGTGTAACTAACTCACACCACACGACGTCATCCACTTTGCTGCTTCTCCAAACCACTACCATACTCCACTAGCCGCTACCTCCCTTGCCACTTTTTGACTGATTCCCAAAGGCCACCATTTCTTCTGTTTTTCATAACCACAACTCCATTTCGTCTCCTCTTCTTGAGCCATAGTAGCCCATATACCACTTAGCTACATTGTCCCTGTCCCTTCCGCCATCAGTCACCTAAATTGATAGTCGCCTTTTCAAACAGTCGTGACCCTATATCAGCAACTGTACGCATCCGTTCTGTTATCACACTCAAAATTTTCAAAATTTGTTTTGATAAGTTCACCATAGGTTTCATGTTATTTCTTGTTGGGTCAAGTATTTGATGAAGAATTTACCAAATCATGCTTATCCTATGCCAAAAAACCACCATGAGTCATATCATGTCAGTCAACTACACTACATGTCTTTTTGTTTTCAAACCCATGCCTTCAAATTAAAAAAGTGAGCCACTAGCCAGTTTTACACAGTTTCATAGTGAATTCAGTGAAAAATAGGCAGATTTCACTACGAAACTGGCTAATAATTTCGTAGCGAATATGAGGATTTCTCTATTTTTTTACTTTTGAGAATTCAACTTCAAGGGATGTGTTGACGGGAGAAAATTTCCAACCAACAGTAAGGGATATCCCCGGTAAAAAGTCTCGATTATACTCTAAACCGTTTGTGATAGGGATCCCGTCTGGGGTGTGGGTTCGATTATCGCTGAATACTCCTTTTCTCGGACACAAATGAGCCCTACAGAACTATGAACACAAAATTATCGGATGATACAAGACAAATTATTGATGATTCTCAATGAGCATAAAATACTACAAATAGCAAGATGAGTTAAAACATGCAGCCGAAGGAAATTCTGTTAGCAGCACATCATTAGGGTTGTTCTTGTAAAAAAAAAGTTGTTCGAACCACAGAAGAAACAGTTCTGCCTGGTAAGAACACCCTTCACTTCCTTAAGCGGTTTCATAGATAAGATAGATGTCATTAATGAAGTTGCTAACATCTCCTAAGTAAAAAACCTACCATCATTAACACATTCAATGAGCTGAAATGCATAAATAATATAGGCAGAAAACGAAGATCAGTTAATCATAAGATATCAAACATATAAGAGAAAATATTCATAGTGTTAACACATTAATTCTCATCAGATCCAAAAGTGGATTTAAAAAAAATGCTTGTATTCATTCACATAAAGGTCTATTCAATGCTTTACAACTCTCTTTTCTCCTTTGGAGTCCCAAAAAAATATCCTTTACAAGTCCCCGGAGGGAGTATTTATAGGAGAAAATTGACCCTTGGGTGCCCTGACTTTTCGTCTTCCTAACTGTTGGTATACTTCACGACCCGAAGGGAAACTGCGACTTGCGACCCTGTGCTTGGCTGCAGCCTGTGACTCCTCCTGTAGGCTGCGACTTGTGACCTGATTATGGGATAATTTGAGTGATTGTGAGGTCAGGAACATCTACTTGTTACTCTTTGAGGAAATTTCGCCATGCCCGATAATCGGCTGCAATCGGGGAGATTAAAGGGGTATCTTATCTTAACCTGTACAGGCATTCGAGAGTGTTTGGGATCAAAGTTTCCCTTTTGATTGTGATTTGGTTAGACAGGGAAGCCAGCTTGGTATAAATCCGAACTGGCGTCACGATGAATTGAACCAGGTTTTCCTGTGATGCTGGAAGGTCTGGAGAAGCAGCGACTTCCCTGATAGGTTGCAAAAATGCCTGAATGTCTTGGTCCACATGTTCCCACATTTTTTCTTCGCCCAATGTACCTAGAGACGGAATGTGGTGCAGTTTAGCCATTGATTCAATGCCACTAATCAGATGTTCGTAAGTGGCCATTACCTTTTCTAGGTCTTTGAATAGCTTCTCCTTGGACTGCATCTTCATGCGTATTTGAACCTTATCATTCTGGGTGTGAATCCAGTCTTTTCCAGAAAAAGTATCTGGAGCCTGTGGATACCTGTTTACCCAATCTAGCATTTTTTCCAAGGTTGTGGAAGCTTCTCTTAGTTGCTCATTCCTCTTCTTGGTTTCTGCTTGAGCTCTTAGCAGAGGTGCAACTGTTTTCTTTATTGTAAACAATTCTTCGTATACTTGTCTCATGGTGGCTTCAGGGTTACCAGCTCTCTTTGAATGGTTGGTGGCACTTCATTATTAAGGGTGTTCCTAACCTGAAGCTGTTGAACTTCTTCTTCTAGTGCCCTTTTCTCTTGCTCCGATCTAGCTATCTTTTGTTCGAAGGCCTGTAATCTATTATGTAGGGATAGAATTTCCCTACTCATTATGCTCACGTTTTCTTCTATGGCTACGGTGAAAGCACTGCCAGCTGATCCTATCATAACTGGATTGGTCCTAGTATCCAAGACTATATCCTTTTCTATTATGGCCATGAGGGGTGCAGTAGGATTCTGTGCTAAGAATCTTCTCTTCTCCTACCTGATTTTTTGTGTGAACTGGTCATAGGTGAGTCTTGTCAGATCAAACACTTCTTCCTCTTGCTTCTCGGAGGTACCAAATTCTGAGAGTGAAAAATGCATATTGGTTGCAGGATTTTTTTGAGGAAATTCGATGGCTGGCAGCTCCATTTGTATCCCTATCACAGGAGGAGGTGTCTTACTACCTTCGGCTTCTTTGGAGGAATTTTCCTTCGACCTTTGACTTTCTTCCTCCCTTCTCTTTTTCTCTGCTTCCTCCTCCAGCTGCCGCTTTGCTTCTGCCCTATCTTGTTCTTATTTTAGTTGCCATTAAACTTCTACCTTATATAGCTCTATTTTTAGCTGGCACTCAGCTTCTGCTTTTGCTTCCTCCTCTTCCTTTCTCTTGTGGGTGTCCTCCGCCTGATTCTTTCTTTGTTCTGCCTTCAGTTGTTTCTTGTGTTTATCCTCCTCTTCTTTTGCTCTCTCCTCAACTTCCCATTGAGCTTTTGATTCCCTTTCTTTTCACTGGGTGGAAGAGTTATGGCCCGTGCTGGTTCTTAGCTTCTTGGCTTGAGAAGATGAGGCTCCTCCTAGCTCGTGGATTCTTTCTTCTACAGTTTGATCGTCTTGATCTTCCTAATCGGTTAACTCCTTTGGAGGGATCTCCCTATCTTTTTTGTACCAGTTTTTTACTCCATCTTCAGCTGGGCATTCAGTATGTTGGTAGCTCCATTTAAATTTGGCCCATTTTCAATGGGCAGGGATAATTCTCTCAGGATCCTATGTCTGGTGGGCCAAGGGAGGCAAACAGAATCCCCTGATTTGCTCAGCCTCTGCCTCTACTTCTTTGAAATCCTTGACCATATAAGCATCGATAGTGAGTGGCAGAGTGGGCCATGGCTTCTTCTTGCCCTTGTTAAGAACCTTTGAAAAACTGGCTGTCATTTGGAAACACGTTTCCTGAAGTAGTAGTCTGTCAGTGATGAATTGGGGCAGTGCATGGGGAGCCTTGAGCAAACTGAAGACTCTAATGAACGTTCCTTCTACAAAAGGAAACTAGTGTGCCACCTTGTTTATTGTTTCCATGGCCCGCCAGGACATGCATGGGGTATCCGTAGAGTGTAGGGATGAAACTATGTGAGATCGGCTCCATAACTTGCTTATATTTGCAGTCCCAGAATACCTACAACTCCTTGTGAATCGAACGGTCGCGCTCCTAATCGCAGTTGTGTGCCCACCCCTCAAAATGGCACCTCGCACATACTGCATCCAACATATAGGAGGCCATGTAAAATTTTGATGCATACCCTTTCTCGAGTGCTAGTGCTGAAGATATGTTCGATTTGAGGGCTGATATTAATAAGTTGGCCCAATTGAAGTGGGTGTCGTATACGGTGAAAGAGTACATAAGAGATACCCAAGAGCCATTGAAAGTGGTGGCATCAGGGCGACCATACATCCTACACAGCATAGCTTCCAGGAGCTTGTAGACCTTCTTAAGACTTGCTACCTGATACTACTGGTCCTTCTTGATCTTGAACTTTTCTGGTTCTTCCCACCATCCTCTCAAGGTTTCGGATATGGGAACTACATGAGTAGTGGCCCATTCCTCGATGAATGTCTGCTCTCGGGTGGGAAGTGCATAATAGAACTCTGCATCCTGTCCCTTCATATTTGAAAATGCTTTCCCTTCATGATCCCAAATCACCTAGAACCTGGGGTCGACCTTTTGCAACATCCATTCGATTAGCTCTGCGCATGGAAATATAGGTGGATGGGCCCCTGCATAGTGAAGCTTTGATCTCTTGACTTGAACATATACCTGCCGGTATGGGAGGTCTTCTAGAAATTTAGGTTTCACAAATTCTTGGTACACTTGATACCAACTCAGGCTCTCTCCTTTGCTGAATATGCACGCGGTATCTCCATAGGTAGGGGGAGGAAACATAGGTATTTCATCCTCCGAGATTTCTATCTCCGAACTCTTGTTCTTTCTGTGAACTGACGGAGGCCCCATATCACTCAAGGCTGAGGAGATGGAAACGCACTCTAGCTCTGCTTTGAGGTTCCCTGGCATGTTCATAAAACAATCCGATGATAAGACAGATGCCATATTAATAGATACTTAGACTGCTTCTACCTCTACTCAACTAAGGTCAAGGAAAAGGGTGAACCTGTGACCTAGTGACCTCTCCTCTAGGTTGCTGAGTCTGTTACACCATTTTTTTGGTCATCTAACCTACTATCATTAGATGAACCCAAGTACACCATGTAAGACCAATTTTACCCTAAGTAAAATTGCTTTCACTATGTGAAATAACTTAGTAAAACACCTTTATTAAGTTGTTTATGGTCTAAACAGGAAACCCCAAAAGGAAATAATAAACAAATCTATATTTGTTTATATTCCCTGGTCATATTTAACCCAAAACAAGGAAATCAATTAAATAAATCCTTATTTATTTGATTATTTCCTAGGAATAAGTTATTTAAATCCTTATTTAAATAATATTCCTAGTTAAATTTGACTAAATCATTTATAAATAATTAAATAAATCATTATTTATTTAATTATATTCCCACCATTTCTGTAAAATAATAAATAAATCATTTATTTATTTATTATTTATAAATAAAGGAATTGACCCAAGTCAAAAATCCTTTTCCCTCCAACAAATATAATAAAATATTCCTAAAGGGTGGTTCTAGAATTTGATTAATAATATTTTATTCATGCACCAAGTTCTATATCGCCCTAATATTTTGTTATAAATAGAAGGGTTTTCCCCATTCATTGGTCACCTTCCATTGCATTAGATCACTCTGGATCTATACTCTTGGTCACATTCTCCATTTTTGCCTTGTGAGCTCCCATTGAGCTCTATGTTTGTCTGGGTTTTCTACACCAACAAGAGAGAGAAATTTTAGATCCGAAGTGCTGAGGACTTTCAAGAACCCATCCCATTGAGGAGAACCGGAAAACACCTTTCTTGTTTTCCTCTCAGGTGCCCCCTTTTAATATAAAAAATTCTTTCAAATACATCATTCTTGTCTTATCTATTGGATGCATGGAGTGACATTTTATTTTCACTGCTTAATATCTTTTATGCTTAGATCTGGATTTGTGCAGCTTTATTTGGATCACTTAACCGCAGATTTAAAGATATTGGCAGCCATAATCGATGTTAGGGTTATTTTTTATGCGTAGCTAAAGTGATCTTCTTCTGACGAAAGATTCATACTAACAATTGGCGACTCCACACGGGTTTTCTTTTGCGACCACTATCGTTTTATATATTCCTGCATATCTAGCTATTTCAGACCCTAGGGTTTCTCTTCAGTTTTTTTTTTTTCCTATTTTTATGGTATTTTTCACCTCTAAAACCCTCAAACATTAATATTTTTAACTTCCGTGTGTTTCTGGCCCTATTGCGCAGGTGACAGACATCAGCCGCAACTGCGATGACAAATTTCTCTGAAATCTGCCGCCGAGAGACTCGGATCTGTAGGTCACACTTATCGGCCCAAAAACTACAACCTGGACTGGAGGGCGCACTTTTCTGCCCCAAAACTGCGACTTGGACTGAAAACAGGTCAGAACCTACGACCTGCCCTTTTTTCTGCAATTTTCTAACAATTTTTCTGGGTTTGTCTGAAGCTTCTGTCAAGGGTTTCCAGCCTCCGTCTCTGCCCGTTTGGACCTGTCTCTGATCTGTTTCACTCAAATAAGTGGGAATGTTGCCCCTTAGGGCTTTAGTACCCTCCACTTTTTGTGGGCGAGTTTTAGTTGTTTCAGACGTCTGAATTTTTAGAGTTTCAGCCTTCTTCTTTTTAGATATGATACCTCCTCTTCAGATACCTTGAGATCAACTCTTATCCCTTTCAAATCACCTCATATATTTTTGTTTGGGTTAACCTTTAGGGCCACCTCTTTGTCCCTCCTACCTTTAGCTGATTTCCCCTTTTGTGACAGAAAC
The DNA here is from genome assembly GCA_034641835.2 of Pinus albicaulis. NCBI lineage: Eukaryota > Viridiplantae > Streptophyta > Pinopsida > Pinales > Pinaceae > Pinus > Pinus albicaulis. Next base: position 886,515,528 of record CM076579.1, on the reverse strand, counting down.
CTTGCCTCTGCCTCTTTGCTGTTCTTTGCACCTCTTTCCAACAGGTTTATCCTTTAGATCCCTGTCCCTCCCAACCTTAGATCTATCGGCCTCTTTTTCATGTGTTTTGACTAGATTTTTTCCCTCTTTTTAGACTAGTTTTGAGAAACCCTCCTGCTTGGGTTAGATCGATGCATTGTTAGATGTTAATTTTCTGTTATTTCAGCATTATATACTGTTATTTGCAGATTTATTTCCAGTTACGCAGCACACTTTTTCTTTTACTCTCAAAACGTCTGGTTTTAAAAAATTAAAATCAACACACGCCACACACCAACCCTAAGTGAAGAAGAGCCTGGTTAACACCGCCTGGCAAAGACTTTAAAATCAATTGACACTGCACCTCTCTGCCCTTGTTTCAACATTGACCTCACTTGATTTTTCCCCTCCCTGCCCTTGTTGGTTTTTCTTCTTCCTGTCATCATTGCACCCCCAAGGCGCTTATCCCAGAGACTTCTTGGCCTTCACCCTCAGTTTCCGGTTGGTCGACTTCCTCCTTCCCGTCGTCATCGAGTAAGTCCTCCCTCGAGTCCGCACTCCAACTCTTCTTCTGATTTTTCAGGTTCTCCCCCTACTCTTGGTTCTCCCCCTGTAACCTTCACCATGTCTAGTTTAGGGCCTAGCGCTAGCGGCAACCCCAGTTCTACTGCTGGGTCCGTTTCTAGCGGAACCACTACGGGACCTACCTCGACTTCCCCTTTGCTCCCTTATATGGCTGGTCTCAGTCTCCCTGACTTCAATCAGCTAATCAACGATCCTATCCGCCATGATGTTAGTTGGCCTGCTATGCCAACCAAGCTCCCCTCCGACATTCCCATGTTCGAATGCCTTGCTATTGAAGATCCCTCCAACCATATTCGATCTTTCCATATGTGGTGTTCATCCAATTCCATTACGGATGATTCCATCCATCTTAGATTGTTCCAACACATGCTTACCAGCGAAGCTTCTAAATGGTATGTTGATCAGGCCACCTCCTCCCATACCACTTTTGCGACCATTGCCCAAGCCTTTTTATCTTATTTCTAGCTACCTCTCTGATACGACACTAGTACTGAGATTTTAACTTCTTTCCATTCATCCTCTTCGACCCGCCTTTCTGCTCATGTCCAGGAATGGCGGTGAAGAAGAAGCTTATGCCGCACTCCTATATTTGAAGATCGGGTTTATATGGACTAGTTCCTTTGCTCTCTCTTACCTCCCATGGGAAAAGATGCTGCCTCCCATTTCCCTCAAACCGAAGAAGCCGCCCTCCAAATAGCCTTGAAATATGACCTTATCTATGCTCAATCTGGCTATGTTTATACCGTCCTTCCTGACCTCCCCAAACCACAATCTCCTCCAGTCGTGTCCTTCTCAAAATAAGGCTCTATTATCTGCCGTGGGTGCTGTAGATCTCGCTGATGACTGGCAAAGACTTTAAAATCAATTGACACTGCACCTATCTGCCCTTGTTTCTACATTGACCTCACTTGATTTTTCCCCTCCCTGCCCTTGTTGGTTTTTCTTCTTCCTGTCATCATTGCACCCCCAAGGCGCTTATCCCGGAGACTTATTGGCCTTCACCCTCAGTTTCCAGTTGGTCGACTTCCTCCTTCTCGTCGTCATCGAGTAAGTCCTCCCTCGAGTCCGCACTCCGACTCTTCTTCTGATTGTTCGGGTTCTCCCCCTACTCTTGGTTCTCGCCCTGTAACCTTCACCATGTCTAGTTCAGGGCCTAGCGCTAGCGGCAACCCCAGTTCTACTGTTGGGTCCGTTTCCAGCGGAACCACTACGGGACCTACCTCGACTGCCCCTTTGCTCCCTTATATGGCTGGTCTCAGTCTCCCCGACTTCAATCAGCTAATCAACGATCCTATCCACCACGATGTTAGTTGGCCTGCTATGCCAACCAAGCTCCCCTCCGACATTCACAAGTTCGAAGGCCTTGCTATTTAAGATCCCTCCAACCATATTCGATCTTTCCATATGTGGTGTTCATCCAATTCCATTATGGATGATTCCATCCATCTTATATTGTTCCAACACATGCTTACTGGCGAAGCTTCTAAATGGTATGTTGATCAGGCCACCTCCTCCCATACCAATTTTGCGACCATTGCCCAAGCCTTTTTATCTTATTTCTAGCTACCTCTCTGATACGACACTAGTACTGAGATTTTAACTTCTTTCCGTCAATCCTCTTCGACCCGCCTTTATGCTCATGTCCAGGAATGGCGGTGAAGAAGAAGCTTATGCCGCACTCCTATCTTTGAAGATCGGGTTTATATGGACTAGTTCCTTCGCTCTCTCTTACCTCCCATGGGAAAAGATGCCGCCTCCCATTTCCCTCAAACCGAAGAAGTCGCCCTCCAGATAGCCTTGAAATATGACCTTATCTATGCTCAATCTGGCTATGTTTATACCGTCCTTCCTGACCTCCCCAAACCCGGTGGCGCTAACGCCCCGGGAGCATCTCACTCTACCAATGGTATCGTTGGAGCTCTTTCACATACCGTTGCTCAACCTCTTATGGGCTATGGTTTCCCGCCAGCACCTCCAGCACTTTTCCCCCTCTAGGTAGCATGTATCCAAGATACGGCATGCCTCCTCCTTTTTCCCACCCTCCTGCTTACCTCAATGTTGCCCATCCTAACCCTTATCCCTACCCGCAGCCTGGTGTCCCAGCTCCTCCAACATTTGGACCTCTCCCTCCCTTTCCTTATCAACCCCCGCAGCTGCACTTACTACCCCCTCCAGGGCAAGTCTTTGCGCAACAGGGCACGACTAATTCTCTTCCTTCTCAAAGAAATAGGAAAGGCAATCAATCTACCTCTAGTAATCGTGGACCCAATCCTCCAAGTATTGATTCTAACACTGCTAACCAGCCATAGGGCTCTTAGCCCAAGCCGGAAAAGCCTCTTCGCACCAATAAGCCCTGTTCGTGTGGCAGTGTTTATGGTCATTACACTCACAATTGTCCCCTATTACCACAGATGCGGCAGATGTGGGAGTCTCAGACCACCGTGCGAGGACAGCATTCCTCCCCTACTGTCCTTCCCAATACGGCTACTTCTCAACCTGCTGTGTTTACCGATCCTTTCCCTCAACAAGGATTCATGGCCACTCAACCACCTCATGCCCCGGTAACCACTCAACCTTCCCCTTCTGGTTCCTCTGATTGCTAGATTCTCATGATGGCCTCTGACCAACCTCTCACTGTCGACCTTAACCTTCAAACTCGGTCTCGTCAGTACTCCACGCCTCTCGCTTCGTCTGTCCCCGAGTCCTCATCTTTCGGTCCTACAGAGCCTCTGTCAACACCCAACGGTCCCTTGCAAATCCCTCCGCCCAAAGCTGAGGTTTATACCAAGATTCCTAAGGGCCCATTACGCCAAATTCCTGCCTCCGGTTGGGCTACCCATTCATATAGCATAGTAGATGATCTAGCACAATCTCCTGCTGCCATTTCAACACTAGAACTCCTCCAGTCGTGTCCTTCTCAAAAGAAGGCTCTACTATCTACCATGGGTGCTGTAGATCTCGCTGATGACCAATTGATTGTTTTTGACGCCCGTCAGTCAGACCATCCCCCCCTTGCTGCTTCTGTTGCTTTCCAAATCCCAGTCAAAATCCGAAATGCCAACGTCGCTCGGTGTATTATTGATGAGGGGGCATCTACCTGTGTGATTTCTGCTTTGGTTTGGAAACAAATTGGATCTCCTGAACTGGCCCCTTCCACAATCAACCTTCGTGCGTGGGATGGCCATGCCTCCCAGCCCATCGGCCTTTTTCATAACTGTCCCATCACCCTTGCGGGCAAGACTGTTTGTGTCGACGTTGAAGTTATCGACGCCCCTCTTGACTATAACATTATTTTGGGGCGTAGTTACACCTATTCCATGTCTGTCGTCCCATCCGCAGTCCACTGCAAGATGTTTTTCCCTCATAATGGAAAGATAGTCACAATTGACCAGTTGACATATCATGAGCCAAAATCTCAGACTTCCCCTGAGTTGATCATCTCTTCTATAGCCAATAAGCCAACCGTCGATTCTTTGACCAGTGTCTCCCCCAGCGTCTACAAAGACTCCTCCTTGCTTGGAACCTTCCCTGGTCTTCCTCCTCCTCTTGTCTCAGATCCTAGCTCGGCGAATGTTTGCATGATGCAATCATCTCGGGCCGACCTCACACAGCTCGTTTCAGCTAGTCAGCAACCTCAACCTCTCCCGTCGCTACCTACTCCTAGCCCTTCACCACTGCCAAATAGACCTCTTCCTGCTGGCCCTTCCCCTACAGATGGTACCCATGAGCCTCTCTACCCTCCTGGGTCGGTTCCCCCAAGTCTTAACCATCTTGGCACCGTCCCTCCTGGCCATTACCCCGCTGGTCAGATACCATTCCTCACTCCCCCTCCCAGAGTTTATTCGGTCCCCATCATGGCCACCCTTTCCCTCCCTGAGTTGACCCTGGGTATTCCCGTCTGGTACCTTGACCCTCCAGCCACTACCCCACCAAGTCACTCCAAACCATACCTTTCTTTGACACCATTTCAACCAGTTCCCTTAGCTGCTTCCATCGCTACAGTGCCACCCACTCCTCAACAGGACCCTTCTCCTGCTGTGACAGCTATGGGCAAGAAACGAAAAGCTCGCAAGGGGGCATCCAAAGACAAGGCCACCACACCCGACCCTACCCCTCCTCCACCCGCCAAGCCTTGTGCCTTGTGTGATGGTGTCGGTCATGCCACCCATACTTGTCCTGAGTTTCCCCGTATCCAACCCATGGTTCAAGTCACATTCCCTAAATCTACGGTCCCTGAAACCTCTGTTTCTTCCTCGTCCACAGCCAAGAACCCAAATACTCTTCGCACCAACAAACCCTATGCTCTGTGTGGTGTCCATGGCCATTATTCTCACCATTTTCCTCAACTCACGCACTACCAAGCCTCTTTAGAGGTCATTCGCGAGTACGAGGTCGAACAAAATCAATCCGCCTCTCCCATCCTTGCTCAGTATGCGTCAGGCTTACTTGAGGATCCCCCCGATCCCATTGACATTCCTCCCCCTGATATTGAGATGTCGGAACATGTTGCCCCCCTCCTATACATATCATCATCCGCACAACCCTCGGAGTACATTCCCTCCGAATCCACTTCATATGTTTTTCTTGATTCCCCTTCAGCAACATTCTTGGGCTCTACATGCTTTGACCATCTTTTTACTTGTTCTTCTATCATCCCCCGTGACGATACATATGTGCGCCTTTCTTCCCATGCTGATGATTTAGGTAGCTTTGAAGCATCATGTGGTTTCCTCAAATTCTCCCTTTCCTCTCATAACCAGGAGGATACCATCCATATCTATGATGTCCTTCGCAACATGAGCTCCCGCTTTTCCTCTCGTAGTTCTCATTCATCACCCTCTAGTCAATCTATGAGTCCTAGCCATCCTACCCAGACTACTCCCTCCCATAGTAGTCATTTGATGTCTATCCTATACTCACGCTGCCCTCATTATTCTCCTTCCTCCAATTTCTTGTCTTGTGACACTATTCCGCCGAACCTCTCGTCCACACATTATATTGGCTATGCCGATGGGGCAAGTCGCTACTCCTGGAATATCGCTTCGGCCGCCTGGGCCATATTTACCCCCTTGCATACCCTCGTTCTTTCGAATGGGGTCTGCATTGGTAATGCCACCAATAATCAGGCCGAATATGATGAAGTATGTGGTCTCTTATTCGATGCCCTATCTCATCGCATCCTCCATCTACACATTCATTTAGATTCCCTGCTTCTTGTTTTACAACTCAATGGTGTCTATCATGTGCATAACCCTATCTTGTTTAGACAATATTTATGAGTGAAACTTTTGATGCGTGCCTTTAGATTCATTACTTTCAACCATGTCCCTAGAAGTCAAAATCACTACGTAGATAGAATTGAAAATCATGTTCTAGACTGGCATTTATCACACACATGAAAATAACATTTCAAACCATCAACACAATGCATACACATAATAGATATCATATAACATGTTTTTAGAGTCCATCTACTCTGAAACATATGACATGCCCATAGCATGTTGAAAAAAAAACACAACTCCAAAACTGGGGGGCACCACCTGCCCCTACATACACACTGGGGGGCACCACCTGCCCTACATCTAATCACTCTTTGGAGGATCTCAAGCCAATGGCTCCACTCCCACAGCTCGTAGATCACGCACAGTATGACCAGCCATCGCCATGCGTCGCATGATACCTCGCCATTCCGAAGGTAGCCCAATACATAGCTTTATGTACTGGTCGTCTAAATCTTGCCAACCCCGCTCCGACACACCAGTTAGCAGCCCCTCACATCTACGACGAATGTCCTCCAAAAGAGCGGCCATATCCTTGTTCTGTGTCGTCATCAATCCACTAGCACCTGTAGTTCCGGCTGCTGTAGGTCGTCCCATATATCCAACCGGTTTCACCGGAGCTATATCTGCATTCCAAAAATTATAAGGATCACTACCATAAATACTATTCACAAAATTTAACATGTACATAACAGATTAGTTACTTGTCACTTACCATCAGGCCCCCATACTCAACCAGGCGGAAGCGGCAAGTCCGAATCTCCCCAATAACTCATCCCACTATAGGGATAGTCGTCTATGTACAATGGCATCTGATCCCAATGGGTGAAGAACTCTGCTCGGAACACCCGTCTGACCACCCCTCCTCCTCCTCTACACAGTAGTCATACCCATCGACACATCCTGGGTTCTCTCGAACCCCCATCAGGTAGTTGTACACGAGGTCGCAGGGTCGAGATATTCTCAAAAAAGAAGGAGCACAATACTGTCCCATAAGCACAATCATGGTTCACTTGCCGCTTACACAACGACAACTGTCGTTTCAATGACACCAACATCATCTGGGCCCACCCATAGTAGGTCCCACTCAACACACTTTCTATAATCATCATTTTCCCTCCAATGATGTGATGGAGCGCCTGGCTACCCAAGATCCGCAACACTGCTGCTGCCACTGCCCGGGTCTCCAACCTCTCTAAATCCCCAATCGATATCCGAGTCCCTTTGACTTGGACACCTGGGCGACAATGTCGCTCTACGAACTCCATGATGTTACGCCCATGCGATAACACTAGCTGTGTATTTCCCACCATCCCTTATGGTGGGAGACCAGTCAAGAAATACAGATCTTGGACTGTCAACTCAATCCTGTGCCCCTGCACTATAAAAACCTCATGATCTGGATCCCAATAACTGACAATCCGGGCCAACAAGGGCTCCCTAGCCCTCATCAAAGGGTTCTCCACAAATTTCAAAACCCCAAACCTGGCCAATGCACGATGGACACCCTGATCCACTTGCATTTATGTCCGTAATGTACCTAGGTCTCTCTCTCTCCACTTGATCCGTATATCTGCCATATCTACACAAAACCATCATCTTTGTCAGTCTATAGATAGGTAAAACTGCATTCAATTACACAAAAACTAAATATCAGCCCACAACAGCACTAAACCCTCCTCCATCTGACAGGTCACACTTTTTGGCCAAATCCTACGACAGGTCACACTTTTCAGGCCCAAACATGCGTCCCAGGTCGCATTTTTTGCCCCAAAAAGTGCGACCCGGCCATAATGATGAGGTAGGGTTGTTACTGAGATTTGGGACCCTAATCTGAACTTTTAATCCATCAAAAACAAAGAGTAGGATTAGGCCTCTTACCTGCAATTGACATATCTCAATTCCAATGGTCGGTTTGTCTGCTACAATTGCCGCAAGATTTAGGGCCTTCTCTCCTCTCCACATTCACCAGAGCTACTCAAGAAAATGAATGTCTTTGGAGGGAAAATGCCTTATTAGAAGAAAAACCCCTGTTTTTTCTTTCGCCCGCTGCGACCAAACTATAGCCCCGTTTGACACACCATCTGCACCGTTGGAAAGCTCTCACCAAGCACTCAAATGATTATCTATTAGTTTTTCATGTTTTTATACTTCCCCAGGACATATTTTGTCCACGAAGGGTCTATTCACCTCTCCTCCAAATCGAATTTCTTCACTTACAACACTTCTACTTGGGGCACCACCTTGCCTCCTTACTTGTCTTTGTTCGTGTTGATTTTAGTCATGAGATACCCTATTGTACTCATTTTTTTATGGTCCCCCATTGGACCTTTACTGTGTGGCAGCACCGTCGAGTCGCCCTTTTTTAGAGCATCCGAGTTGAGTCATCATCAGTCATGTAGTCTATCTCGAGTCCCTTTGTATCCTGCTATAGTCCTCCATCCTTCATTGCTTGGTCCCTCTCTCGTGTTGCACATTATGGCCTTCAATACCATTGTCCCCTATCCCTCATGATATTGTGTCAGTCGCTGCCAAGCCATTCATGCCCTTTATGCTCTAACAAGGGAAGTCATCCATCCGCTACTCAATATCCCTCATTCCATCATCATCATTAGTGTCCGTATGTTTGTCGCTCTACTATTTTCTCTCGTGCCTTAGTTGGGGATCCCTCATGACCGCACCTATGGCGGACCTCCTTCAGTTGACATCAACTCATTTACTCCATAAGCCAGGTCTAGAGAGCGATGTACCTTGGTTCGAGCTCCTTTCAGCATGATCGTGATCCGTATACTCGATGGTCCAGTGATGCAGCAGCAGTTATTGGTGATTCCTGGGTGTGTGTGAGATGTCTCAACCCTCATGAGGGGGTGGCCCTACAAGTAGCCCCCCACATGCCCGGATGACTTCTTCATTTTCAGCCTTTGATGCAGCTCCTTAAATTTGATGATGTCGGCCTCAGCCGCTTGCAACGCCTTTTCGATTTGCATGTATCAGTCAGATTTTGCGAGCCCTTCCCCGTGTATAGGGGGCATTTGGGTTATATTTGCATCTCATGTACTAAAATATTATTGTATAAGTCCTGGCTGTTATTCTAGGCACATCATGTATGTGGGATTCATCATTCTATTTTCTTGCTCGTATTTATGCAAGCATGTACTTTATAGTTCGGTTCCTTGTTTACTGGACATATTATTCTTTTGTACTTTGTCTCAGCGGGCATAGGTATGCCTCCCCCGCCGCCTTTCATACAGGTACCACTTCATAAACTAGAGACTTGTTGCACCTGTAAGTCTCATCTCCTCAGGGTCTAGTCCTTTAGCACATTAGACTACCTTACATTTCTATCTCTGACTTCCCTCTTGATGTCTAGTGATTGAGTTCTTACAACGTACTTCGGTCATACGATTTGCTCCTAACACTCGTACGTTGGGGGACAATTTGTTACACCATTTTTTTGGTCATCTAACCTACTATCATTAGATGAACCCAAGTACACCATGTAAGACCAATTTTATCCTAAGTAAAATTGCTTTCACTATGAGAAATAACTTAGTAAAACACCTTTATTAAGTTGTTTATGGTCTAAACAGGAAACCCCAAAAGGAAATAATAAAAAAATCTATATTTGTTTATATTCCCTGGTCATATTTAACCCAAAACAAGGAAATCAATTAAATAAATCCTTATTTATTTGATTATTTCCTAGGAATAAGTTATTTAAATACTATTTAAATAATATTCCTAGTTAAATTTGACTAAATCATTTATAAATAATTAAATAAATAATTATTTATTTAATTATATTCCCACCATTTCCTTAAAATAGTAAATAAATCATTTATTTATTTATTATTTATAAATAAAAGAATTGACCCAAGTCAAAAATCCTTTTCCCTCCAACAAATATAATAAAATATTCCTAAAGGGTGGTTCTAGAATTTGATTAATAATATTTTATTCATGCACCAAGTTCTATATCGCCCTAATATTTTGTTATAAATAGAAGGGTTGTCCCCATTCATTTGTCACCTTCCATTGCATTAGATCACTCTGGATCTATACTCTCGGTCACATTCTCCATTTTTTCCTTGTGAGCTCCCATTGAGCTCTATGTTTGTCTGGGTTTTCTACACCAACAAGAGAGAGAAATTTTAGATCTGAAGTGTTGAGGACTTTCAAGAACCCATCCCATTGAGGAGAACTGGAAAACACCTTTCTTGTTTTCCTCTCAGGTGCCCCCTTTTAATATAAAAAATTCTTTCAAATACATCGTTCTTGTCTTGTCTGTTGGATGCATGGAGTGACATTTTATTTTCACTGCTTAATATATTTTATGCTTAGATCTGGATTTGTGTAGCTTTATTTGGATCACTTAACTGTAGATTTAAAGATATTGGTAGCCATAATCGATGTTAGGGCTATTTTTTATGCGTAGCTAAATTTATCTTCTTCTGACAAAAGATTCATACTAACAGATTCGCTGAGTCGCGTTGGTTTAATTACGATTTGCGACTAGCTCGCGAGGTCGTTGAGTCGCGCCGGGTTAGATCTCTATTAGAAAACGGCCTGGCGAATTAACGACTCGTGACCGGGTCGCCAGGTCACTGAGTCACAAAGTCCCAGCACCTCAACTTTTCATAGATATGTGACTTGGCGACTTAGCGACTAGGGACCGAGGTCGCAAGGTCGTAGGTCGTGCTAGGGCTGGGCGGACGACTTTACATGGCGATGCAGTCCTTTCACCTTCTTTCACTTAGAGCATGAGAGGGAAAAGGGAGGAAAGGTAACACATCAAGGGGTAAGCAATCATGAGGAAAAGACTGACAGGGGAGTATGGGTAGCCTAACTTCTAGAGGAGGTACACAGAGTGAAGATGCTATAGGGGGGTGAAAGCTTCAGCAACAGGGTCCTAATAGTAGGTAGGATGTGGTTTTAATAAGCTAAATTTAGGGATATGAGGGCAACAATCAGTCAAAAAGGAAACAACAAGAGGATTAGGCAACTTACCCGAGAAAAAATGCACTCCAGTTGGCTTGTCAGAGGCGTTTTATTTCTCCGTCGCACAGGTCAAATGCGACCTATGCGAACCTTCTATATATAAAGAGGTCACACCTGTGGGCAAGAAATGAGGGTCGCAAGGTCGCAACGGAGACGTATTGATGAGATGTACGACCTAGCGACCCTGCGACCTTGCGACCTAGGAGTCACGGGGTCACAGGGTCACAGGGTCGCGATTGTTTAGTTTCATGTGTGATATGCGACTTAGCGACTTGGCGACCTAATGGGTCACAAGGTTTCAAGGTCACACATTGGGTGAGCTGACCTATTTTGCGACTTAGCGACTTAAGGATTTTGAAGGATCGAACTTCAAGTTTGACTCCATTTTTCAATGTTCAGGGGCTCAAAAATTTGAAAGGGTGAAATTTTGGAGGGTGTTGTAGCGGCTACAACAAATGGAAATTCACGGGTAGGGTCCAGAATCTCTGCTGATGCTTCATCTTGAGGGGGGCGGGAGGGCTTAGCATGCTATTCCTTTCACCCCGTGGGTCCCACTACTTTCGTCTCCGAGCCTCGCACATTTGATCCTCCTATCTTCCTGCCCCCGGGTGCTGGTTCACCATGTTTTCATTCTTGGAGACCAGATGGAAATGTTCATAGTAACCTCAGGGATTTCCAGGATCTAGTATAGTTTATTTTTTCCTCATTGTGTTGCTCCGCTGCCAGCAAACCTGATGGTCCCGACGGAGTCACTACCTAGGAGTCTCGGACATTGCTCTGTTGCCAGCAAGCCTAGTCAGTACCCCGGTGGAGTCGTCGTATCGCCTCTCTGCGCAGCAATCCTTTCTCAATCATTTACCCTTTATTCATGTTCTAAGTGCACTTATTTAAATGTGCTCAAGGCACTTATTTTATGTGCTCAAGGAAATTATTTAATGTGGAAATTATTTCCTGGGCGGATGAGAGATCCTGACTTATTTTGCTTGCAAGGATGGTTGCTCCCTCCCTTTCCCAGATATCTGTTCATCACTTGAGGCTAGCTCCTTCCCTTTCCAGTCTAGTAGCCGATTCAACTGAAAATTTCCTTGAGCCAGCATACTAGGTAAGCTACTGCGTTTTGGTTCGAGGGACTTAGTCATGTTCTCACCATTGGGTGCCCATCATAGGTAAGCTTGTGCCACTTTGCGTCCTGGGGGGAGATTATACACCAGCATATATTCTGGCTTAGTATGCAATTGAGTAACTTATACATCCCCCCCTAAATTTGAGATGCCAAAGAAAAAAAAGGTTAATGAGAGCCTGTGTGAAACCAACGATTTATTGAAAACATAAATGGTAAATAACAACAGAAAACAAGACAAACTATGGTACAGGGTGTGGTGATGGCCCCTAGGGTCTGTCAGGTGAAATAGTGCTTAAGGTCGTGCCCATTCACAGGGAGGACCTCAATCCTCCCCTCAAGGGTTTGTAACCTGTAAGTGTGAGAGTTGACCTTTTCTTTGATCTGGAAAGGGCCTGTCCATAACGCCTAGAACTTGGAGTGTTTCCCTTTATCTCCATGAGCTTTATCCCATTTAAGGACAAGGTCACCTACTTCAAAAACCTTGTTTCCGGCAGAATTCTTGTCGAACCATCATTTTATCCGACTCTGGTGGATGGCGAATTTTTCTCGGGTTTTTTGCCTTTCCTCCTTAAGTTTCAACAGTGTGTCTATTCGGGCTTCTAAAGTAGGGCAAGGAGTGCCATGAGTCTCTTGAGATAATTGAAGGGCTAGGAGAGACAAGTTGGTAGGAAGGATAACCTCTTTTCTGTATACTAGGAAGAATGGGGAGGTGGCCAAGGAAGGTTTGGGTGTGACTCGATCAGCCCAAAGGGCGTTGTGGAGTGCCTTATGCCAATTTTGTTCATTGGGACAACAAAGTCTTTTTTATCATGCAGATTAGGTTCTTGTTGGTTGAATCTGCTGACCCGTTTCCTTGAGGGTAATAGTTGGCAAACTATTTAAGCAAGATACCATTTTCTAGAGAAAAATCATATAATTTCAATGATGAGAAATATGTTGCATTATCAAAAACAAGAGAGGTTGGAACGCCAAACCTGATCATGATGCATTGGGTGATGAAGGTTGTTACCTCTTGATCATTGACCTGACGCAACAATATCGCTTCAACCCACCTTGTGAAGTAGTTTGTGGCAGTGAGGATGTATCTATGTTGCTTGGAAGAGTGCGGCAAGATTTCCCCAATCACGTCCAGCCCCCATTGTTGAAATGGTTCTTCCACTGTGATAGACTGTAACGGGGCCGAAGGCTGTATATCTCTATTTGCGAACTTTTGGGATTGTTGGCATTTTCGAACATAGGCGTGCACATCTTTGAACAGAGTAGGCCAATAGAAACTAGCACGCATGATCTTGTGAGCAGTGGTATCCCCTGCATAGTGTCCACCTGCGAGACCATCGTGGGGTTCCACCAACACTTTCTGTGCCTCATCATATTCCAAATAGCGTAGCAGGACACCACTGTGGTGCTTGCGAAACAGCTTACCCTACACCAGCTAGTAGGATACAGCTTTCAATCTCAACGCACATTTCTGCTGAGTGGTTAAGGTGGGGCACATGGTGTCGTGTTTCATATATTGCTAGAGATCTACATACCATGAGGAGGTATCCTTCCGGGCTGTGCTATCAGTTTGATACATGTCGATCTCGTGTTCCCAATTCTCTTCTTCACTGCTCCGTGAGTCTACTGCCTCTGTGGCCATCCGACATAATCCTTGGCCCTTTATAGTGTGTGTTGGCTTGAATTCCAGGTCATATTCTTGGAGGCACATCATCCAGTTGCCTCGTGTCTCGCCCAGCTCCTGTTGTACGAATAGTGAGCGAAAAATCGGGTGAGGCATGAAGACTGTGCCATGATTCTTCAAAATATATGGCCTAAAGTGTCTAACTTCCTTATATACCGCGTAAGCTTGTTTGTCAATATCTATATAATTCAGCTCGGTGCCTTGTAACCCAGTGTTCATAAATGATATAGGTCACTCATCGTTGTTGTCATCTTTCTGAGTGAGGAAAGTGTCCAAAGATGAATTTGAGGCAAAGGTATACAGGATAAAGCCTTTGTTGAAATCCGGACTATGAAGAGCGGGTGCTTCCGCGATGTCTCGTTTGATGTTATCGAACGCTTCTTTCTTAGGAGGATTCCATTTAAAGTTGGTGTTTTTCTTAATCACGCCTTGCAACGGTTTCACGATTTGGGCGAAATCTGATATAAACTTTCGGATGAAGTTGATTTTTCCAAGGAACGACTGCATAACTTTCTTACCACTTGGGTTCTGTATTCGAGCGATGACTTTCGCACGTTCTGGGTCCACTACTATGTTGTCTCGAGTTATTATGTGCCCTAACAAGTTTCCTTCAATGACGGCGAAAATGCTTTTCTTCGGTTTTAGTGAGATCCTGTATTTTTCTGACACCTTTCAAAAATCTGCTTGAGGTGGTGTAGGTGGTCAGATCTGTGCTTTGAAAACATGGTGACATCATCAAGGTATACTACCACACTTTTCCAAATGATTCCCCTGAAGGCAATGTTCATAGCTCTTTGGAAGGTGGCGCCGACATTAGTCAGGCCAAAGGGCATGCATCTGAAGGCGAATGTTCCCCATTTAGTTCTAAATGTGGTTTTGAGCTGATCAGGCTCAGCTACTAGTACTTGATTATACCTTGAAAACCCATCCAATACAGAGAACATTTCTGACCCTGATACAGCTTGAAGGATTTTCTCCATAGGAGGGACTAGATAGTTGTCCTTGTTGGTGGCTCTGTTCAAATTCCTAAAGTCTATGCACAAATGGATTTCGTCGGATTTCTTGCGAACAGGGACCAAGTTTGACACCCAGGTCGAATGTATAAATTTGAAAATTATCCGTGCATGCAAGAGCTTCTTTAGTTCATAATGGGTCATTTATTCTAAAGTTGGGTGTACTTTTCTCAGTTTCTGTTGGAACGGCTTCACTCCCACCTTCATGGGTATGACGTGCTGGATGATCTGTGTATCATAAGTTCGAAGGTCATCATATGTCTAGGCGAACACATCTTGGTATTTCTTAAATAATCCGGTGAATGCTTGTTTCTCCTAAGGGGTGCACTCATTACCCAGATTGACAAGCTTGGGATCCTTGTCTGTCCCGAGGTTAATTTTTCAGTGCGCTAACATGGAACTTTGCACCTTCGTATTTGGGAGCCCTCAAAAACAGTTCTGTAGGTCGAACAAATTTTCGAGTGACACGACCCCTTTGGGTATGGGATTTTCCTTCCGATCTTGTAGTTCCTCCTGTAAAGCTCGATCATGATCCTCTTCTTCTATGACTGCATCTTTGAATACGTCTGTATTGAGCATAAAATCCAGTACCTGTTGGTCATCATTAAAAATGTGAAAATTAGTAACATTATCTGGTATGGATGGCCTGTAAATAACTTCAATAGAAAATCTATCTCTAAGTGGGGTGAACCTAGCGGCAGCGTTGGTGAGCGTATCGGCTGTTGCATTATGCATTCTAAGTACAAATTTAATACCGAAGGCATCAAAAGCCGAAATTAAATGCCATACCTCTTGCTGGTAACCTTTCAGATGTGGAGACAAGCAATGGATGGTGTTACATACCTGATAAGTGATAATCTCGGAATCGCCAATTACCTATAAACAATGAAATTTTAGATCTATGGCCTTTCGGAGTCCGAGTAACAATGCCTCATGCTCGGCTATATTATTCGTGCACTGGAACTCTAACTGGCAGGAAATTAGAAACTTGTTCTTCTGAGGGTCCAGTAAGATACAGCCTGTGCCAGCCCCATCTTGGGTTTTGGAACCGTCGTAGTACAAGGTCCAAGTTTCATCTCTTGGTTTGACGAGGCTATCTAAGCACATTGAGGATGTACTCAGGGCAGCAATTTCTTATGGATCTTAAGTTGATGCGGAAGAGTTTTTAGTAACCAGAAGCAGCTCATACTGAACGTCTTGAGTGACCGAAGATTGGGGAGTTTGATAACACCCAAATATGGACTCTAGGAAACACACACTGAGCTCTTCTTGTGCGAATCTTACCGGTTCGTTAGTCACGTCCAGGCCAGTCACAATATATTTCATGTACGGCTCACTTTCGACCCGTATTTTATTATTCTTGCCCTTGTATGGGAGCCAAAGGTGGGACCAATCAGTGGCAAAGTATCCCTACAGCTTGCTGGACCAATCTCTACTCAATAGAAATCCATAGGCCTCGGGGATATCCACAATGACTATGTCGATGCACTGATGCACTCTAGAATCGGAGGATAGGCGGATAATGGCGTTGTTTAATTCATCTACTGTAGGGACTTGAGATCTATTGAGTTGGATGATCTTGGTGTCAGTTTTTTCAAGGCAGATGTTTAACTTCTTGCACATGGATAAGGGCATAACATTCGTGGATGCACCAGAATCGACAAGGCAATTATGGACATTGAAGTTGAAAATCTAGAAAGAGAGGAGGAAAGGCGGTGTGGATCCCCTGGAGTTGGCGTTTATGGCATTAATGATGGATTGGGGACTAGAAGTAGTTTGCATAGACATGATGCTCATGGGTTTGGTTGCTAGTAGATTGGAAAAAGCCTTGAGGATAAGATCACGTTGGTTAGTAATGCAAGCGAGCTCATAGAGAGAAATATTGGCCTGGGTCTTCTTCATATCCTCGATAATGTTATAACCAGAATCTGTGTGGGGGGGAATTTTGGTGGTGGTTTTAGGGGAAACTTATGAAGCTTTAGCCTTGGGGCCTTCCCCGGGGTTAATTGGACTAAAATTTTCAAGATTCTTGCTTTGGTGTTCTACATTTGGTGGCAGGATTTTCCTTAAGAAAGCTTTTCTTTTCTCTTCAAATGATTTTTCAAGGACTAGGCCTTTGCTCCTCAAATCATAGCTTCGAGGGGGTTTAGATTTAGGGTTGTCGGCCAAGTTTGTCTTAGACGCGGAAGGGAGAGACCCTCCACGGATGACTTCAAAAGCAAGGACAGTGGAGGCCATATCCTCACCTGAGGGGGAGGCTTCTTTGTTGTCTGAAATAGCCTCCTCTTCCAGATCTCTGGGGGTTTGGTCTTCTAGAAGTTGATTCACTACGACGGTCATGCTATTAATCCACTGGGGGCAAGTTTTATCTGAGTGAGAGGTTTGATGAAAAGAAAAAAAAATTTCCTTGCCGATTTCTTCAACGTTGAGACCCGCACTCGAGTTTGATGAGCATCGGTTCATGGCGGGATTATTCTTTCTGAAGAAATGTTTCTGCGTTTTAGCAGCTGGGACATAATCTTTGTTCTTCCTCTTCAGATCAGAGACTTCGTTGGTCAGCAACTTGAGGGATTTTGTGATACTTTCAAAATCAAAGGGGTCCTTATCTTTGTCCTCGGATTTGTGACTTGAGGATTGGGCTTTCTTCGTGGTTATTCTTTTATCATCTCGACCTTCATGGTCAATGGCACCTATGGACAACATGTCCTTTTCGACCGCAAGAGCGGTGGTATAATTTGCTGCCAGGGTAGCTCTGGCCTCACGCTTCACAAACACGAAAATATCCCGTGGGAGGGCTCTTGTGTAGTAGTCAATGGTAATGGAATCATCTAAGGCCATGTTTGGAGGTAATTTGTTCAATATAGTGGTGAAACATTGATTAAAGTCCTTGACCTTCTCCTTCTTCTGACATTTCAGCGCACTGAGCTCTATGAGGAGCATCGAGGGGGTTTTATCTTCCGAGAATTTTTGTAGGAAGGTATGATGAAAGTGTTCCCATGAAGGGATGGAAGCAATAGGGAGCGGCCGATACCACGTTGCAGCTTTATTTTCTAGATTATGAGGAAAAATCTGGCATGCTACGTCATCATACTACACTCTTATCATCTGTAAATACAAGTAGAAGTTGCTAATGTGGTCTTCGGCTAAAGTAACTTTCTCGAGATCGAACTTAGGGAGATTCTTTTTAGGGTATCAGGGCATGTCATGGAGGGGGGCTTGGATACCTAAAGGGGACTGGGCCATCCAAGCCAAAGTTTGTACATGTCTAGCCCATTGGTGGCATGGTATGTATACATGTCCCCTCTCACTTTCAGATTCGCTACCTATGCTAGACCCGGAGGCCTCACCCTCATGGTGGGACTGCATGTCTTGGTTTTCTCCATGGTTTCCTACATTTCTGATGTTTCTCTAGTTGTAAAGAAAATGAAATATGTTCTGGTTTCAGTGGTCCTGGTGGCAGTTGATATTTCGGCCTTGTCCATAGCCTCTGTCCCCCCTACCTCTGTTACCCTGGCCACTCCCAGCTACTCCCCCAAGTGGGTTTTTGGCTTGAGTGTTGTCATTCAAATTCTGGTCTAGTTGTGGGTCGGTGTTGAGTTGAGGTCCAATGATTTCGGGGCCACCCTCTTCCATCTCCCTAGGGCTGTCTGGGGGTTCTTCAGAATTCTTCTCAACTGCATCAACATAATCTTTGATCATAAGAATCACAAGCTGAGGAAGGGAGTTGACGAGGGTTCCTTGGCAAGTATGGTTAGCTACGGGAGTTCTAGGATTTTCCAAGGAACTAGTGACCGGGGCTCGCTGTGAACCACTGACAAGGTTGTGGGTGATAGGGAATATGGCCCTTAGTTGATCTAAAGTAACCTCATAGTAAGGCGCTTCCTCCTCCTAGGAGTTTTCCAAGGGTGGAGGGCCGATATTTTCATACATGACCTCCCCTTGGGGTGTTTGTAATGGTATGTTACTAGTGTGCTGGGAGCCTACCATTCAGGCCCTCCTTCTAGCACCAAATATTTTGACGGGAGAAAATGTCCCTCCAATAGTAAGGGATCTCCCCAGTAAAAAGTATCAATTAGACTCTAAAATGTTTGTGATATGGATCTCGTCCAAGGTGTGGGTCCGGCTACTGCTAAATACTCCTTTTCTCGGACACAAATGAGCCCTGTAGAACTATGAACACACAATTATTGGATGATATAAGACAAATTATTGACGATACTCAATGAGCATAATACACTACAAATAGCAAGATGAGTTAAAACACGCAGATGAAGGAAATGTTGTTAGCATCAAATCATTAGGGTCGTGCTTGTAAAAAAAAATCAGTTCGAACCATAGAAGAAACAGTTCTGCTTGGTAAGAACACTCTTCACTTCCTTAAGCCGTTTCACAAAAAAGATAGATGTCAACAATGAAGTTGCTAACATCTCCTAAGTAAACAACCTACCATCATTAACACATTCAGTGAGCTGAAATGCATAAATAATATAGGCAGAAAACGTAGATCAGTTAATCATAAGATATCATACATATAAGAGAAAATATTCATAGTGTTAACACATTAATTCTCATCAGATCCAAAAGTGGATTTAAAAAAAATGCTTGTATTCATTCACATAAAGGTCTATTCAATGATTTACAACTCTCTTTTCTCCTTTGGAGTCCAAAAAAAAGATCCTTTACAAGTCCCTGAAGGGAGTATTTATAGGAAAAAACTGACCCATGGGTGCCCTGACTTTTCGTCTTCCTGACTGTTGGTATACTTCGCGACCCAAAGGGAAACTGCAACTTGCGACCCTGTGCTTGGCTGTGACCTGTGACTCATCCTATAAGCTGCAACCTTATTATGGGAGAATTTGAGTGACTGTGAGGTCAGGAACATCTACTTGTTGCTCTTTGAGGACATTTCGCCATGCCTGATAATTGGCAGCAACCAGGGAGATTAGAAGGGTATCTTCTCTTAACCTGTGCAGGCATTCGAGAGCGTTTGGGATCAAAGTTTCCCTTTTTATCATGATTTGGTTAGACAGGGAAGCCAGCTTGGTATAAATCCGGATTGGCATCACGATGAATTGAACCAGTTTTTCCTGTGATGCCGGAAGGTCTGGAGAAGCGGCGGCTTGCCTGATAGGTTGCAGAAATGCCTGAATGTCTTGGTCCACCTGTTCCCACGTTTTTTCTTCGCCTAATGTACCTAGAAACGAAATGTGGTGCAGTTCAGTCATTGAGTCAATGCCACTAATCAGATGTCTATAAGCGACCATTACCTTTTCTAGGTCTTTGAATAGCTTCTCCTTGGACTGCATCTTCATGCGTATTTGAACCTTATCGTTCTGGGTGCGAATCCAGTCTTTTCTAGGCAAAGTATCTAGAGCCTGCGAATACTTGTTTACCCAATCTAGCATTCTGTCCAAGGCTGCAGAAGCTTCTCTTAGTTGCTCGTTCCTCTTCGTGGTTTCTGCTTGAGCTCTTAGTGGAGGTGCAACTGTCTGCTTTATTGTAAAAAATTCTTCGTATACTTGTCTCATGGTGGCTTCCAAGGTTACCAACTCTCTTTGAATGGTGGGTGGCACTTCATTAGTAAGGGCGTTCCTAACCTAAAGCTGTTGAAATTCTTCTTCTAGTGCCCTTTTCTCTTGCTATGATCTAGCTATCTTTTGTTCGGAGGTCTGTAATCTATTCTGTAGGAATAGAATTTCCCTACTCATTCTGCTCACATTTTCTTTTGTGGCTAGGGCGAAAGCAGTGCTAGCTGATGCTATCATAACTAGATTAGTCCTGGTATCCAGGACTATATCCTTTTCTGTTGTGGCCGTGAGGGGTGCAGCAGGATTCCGTGCTAAGCATATTCTCTTCTCCTGCCTGCTTTTGTGTGAGTCTTGTCAAATCAAACACTTCTTCATCTTGCTCCTCGGAGGTACCCAGTTCTGAGAGCACAAAATGCATATTGGTTGCAGGATTTTTTTGAGGCACTTCGATGGCTGGCAGCTCCGTCTGTATCCCTGTCACAGGAGGAGGTGTCTTACTGCCTTCAGCTTCTTTGGAGGAATTTTCCTTTGACCTTTGACTTTATTCCTCCCTTCTCTTTTTCTCTGCTTCCTCCTCCAGCTGCTGCTCTGCTTCTACCCTATCTTGTTCTTCTTTTAGTTAGCGTTCAGCTTCTACCTTATCTAGCTCTATTTTTAGATGGCACTCAACTTCTGCTTTTGCTTCCACCTCTTCCTTTCTCTTGTGGGTGTCCTCCGCCTGCTTCTTTCTTTGTTCTACCTTTAGTCGTTTCTTGCGTTTATCCTCCTCTTCTTTTCCTCTCTCCTCAGCTTCTCATTGAGCTTTTTCTTCCCTTTCTTTTTGCTAGGTAGAAGAGTTATGGTCGGTGCCAGTTCTTGGCTTCTTGGCTTGATAATATGAGGCTCCTCCTATCTCGTGGATTCTTTCTTCTAAATTTTGATCATCTTGATCTTCCTGATCGGTTAACTCCTCTAGAGCGATCTCCCTGTCTTTTTTGTACCAATTTTTTACTCCATCTTCAGCTAGGCATTCAGTATGTTTGTAGCTCCATTTAAATTTGGCCTGTTTGCAATGGGCAAGGATAATTCTCTCAGGATCGTACATCTAGTGGGCCAAGGGAGGTAGAAAGAATCCCCTGATTTGCTTAGCCTCCGCCTCTACTTCTCTAAAATCCTTGACCGTATAAGCATCGATAGTGAGTGGCAGAGTGGGCCATGGCTTCTTCTTGCCCTTAGTAAGAACCTTTGAAAAGCCAACTGTCATTTGGAAACACGTTCCCTGAAGTAGTAGTCTGATAGTGAAGAATCAGGGCAATGCATGGGGAGCCTTGAGCGAACCAAAGACTCAGATGAAGGTGTGTTCTAAAAAAGGAAACCAGTGTGCCACCCTGGTTATTGTTTCCATGGCTCGCCAGGACATGCACGGGGTATCTTTACCAAACTGTTTTCCATAGAGTGCAAGGATGAAACTGTGTGAGATCGGCTCCATATCCTGCTTATATTTGGAGTCCCATAATACCTGCAACTCCTTGTGAATTAGATGGTCGCGCTCCTGATCCTAGTTGTGTGCCCACCCCTCTAAATGGAACTTCGCACATTCCAACAGATAGGAGGCCATGTAAAATATGATGCACACCCTTCCTCGGGCGCTAGTGCTGAAGATATGTTTGATTTGAGGGTTGCTATTAATAAGTTGGCCTAATTGAAGCGGGTGCCGTATACGGTGACAGAGTACATAAGAGATACCCAAGAGCTGTTGAAAGTGGTGGCATCGGGGCGATCATACATCCTACACAACATAGCTGCCATGAGCTTGTAGACCTTCTTAAGACCTGCTACCTGATACTCCTAGTCCTTCTTGATCTTAAAATTTTCTGGTTCTTCCCACCATCCTCTCAAGGTTTCGGATATGGGAACTGCATGAGTAGTGGCCCATTCCTCGGTGAATGTCTGCTCTCGGGTGGGAAGTGCGTAATAGAACTCCGCATCCTTTCCCTTCATATTTGCAAATGCTTTCCCTTCATGATCCCGAATCACCAAGAACCTGGGGTCGACCTTTTGCAAGATCCATTCGATTAGCTCTACGCATGGAAATATAGGTGGATGGGCCCCTGCATAGTGAAGCTTTGATCTCTTGACTTGAACATATACCTGCTAGTCTGGGAGGTCTTTTGGAAATTCAAGTTTCGCAAATTCTTGGTACACTTGATACCAACTCATGCTCTTTCCTTTGCTGAATATGCACACGGTATCTCCATAGGTAGGGGGAGGAGACATAGGTATTTCATCCTCCGAGATTTCTATCTCCAGACTCTTGTTCTTTCTACAAACTAACAGAGGCTCCATATTGCTCGAGGCTAAAGAGATGGAAACACACTCTAGCTCTGCTTCGAGGTTCCCTGGCATGTTCAGAAAACAATCCCATGATAAGATAGATGCCATATTAATAAATAATTAGACTGCTTCTACCTCTACTCAACTAAGGTCAAGGAAAAGGGTGAACCTACGACCTAGTGACCTCTCCTCTGGGTTGCTGAGTCATTGAGTCGTGTTGGTTTAAAACCTCAGAGAAAAGTGACCTCACGACTTGGCGACTTGCGACTAGGTCGTGAAATCGCTGATTCATGCCGGGTTAGATCTCTATGAGAACGCGACCTGGCAACTTAGCGACTCGCGACCGGGTCACCAGGTCGCTGAGTCGCAAAGTTACAGCACTTCAAATTTTCACAGATATGCTACTTGGTAACTTAGCGACCAAGGACTGAGGTCACAAGGTCACGGGGTCGCAGGTCGCGCTAGGGTTGGGCAGATGAATTTACATGGCAATGCAGTCCTTTATCCTTCTTTCACTTAGAGCGAGAGAGGGAAAAGGGAGGAAAGGTAACACATCAAGAGGTAAGAAATCATGAGGAAAATACTGATAGGGGAGTCTGGGTAGCCTGACTTCTAGAGGAGGTACACAGAGTGAAGATGCTATAGGGGGTGAAAGCTTCAGAAACAGGGTCCTAACAGTAGGTAGGTTGTGGTTTTAATAAGCTAAAGTGAGGGAGCTAAGGGCAACAATCAGTCAAAAAGGAAACAACAGGAGGATTAGGTAACCTACCTGAGAAAAACATGCTCTAGTTGGCTTGTTAGAGGTGTTTTCTTTCTCCATCACGCAGGTCGAATGCGCCCTATGCGACCCTTCCATATATAAATGGGTCATGCGTGTGGGAAATAAATGAGTGTGACAAGGTTGCAATGGAGCCGTATTGATGAGATGTACGACCTAGGGACCTTGTGACCTAGGAGTCGCGGAGTCACAGGATCGCACAGTCGCGATTGTTTAGTTTTGTTAGGTAAACATGACTCGAGGTAGAGTCAATGTTGACTAGGGTAAACAGTGGTGGTTTTAGGGCACATGGTTTTGTGAACCCATGGTTTTGACCCATGGTATTGCATGTAATGGAGCCTATAAAAGGCTGGAAAGACTTCATTGTAATAGAGTCCTGGAGGTGAGCGGTGAAGGCTCACTTGGTTGGATTGGCCAGGGTTTTGGCCAATGGTTAATGAAATTTCATTTGTTGGGTTTTTCCCCGGATTTGGGGTTTTCCCAGTTAAAAATTATGTTTATGTTTATGATTTGTTGCTGGGTTCTTTATGTTTATTTCTCTCTCAGTCAATTCTTTATTCTTACTGCCATAAATTCTTAACAACTGGTATCAGAGCCATTGTCTGTCAAAATGAGAGAGGATATGTGCAGTGGATTAATTAATTGATGAACCATGTATCTGAAGAGAACTCCTAGAGGACTAGCGGTTACAGAGGCTTGTGACCCATGTAATCCGGTAGATGGGTTCTTTTTATATGGACATTGATTTCATATGTATAAATACAGTAACAATGAAACAAAAAAAAAAAAATTATTATAATGGAGTTAATTTTTACATGTAAATGGGCATACTGCTGTAAGACCTAGTATGGCATGCGTACCCCTTGGTAATCACTGGTAAAGTATGGGTTAGACCTAGGTGATAGGGGGGATGTCAAGTTTACAATTACCCTGGGTAAAAATTTGAGGGGGGAAGAGCTAGAGTGAGCGGGGTTGTCTCATCTAGCAAGTTTGGCTGGATTTAGTCAATAATCCCCAAGTCAAGTTTAAGGGGGGAATTGTTAGGTAAACATGACTCAGGGTAGATTCAATGTTGACTAGGGTAAACAGTGGTGGTTTTGGGGCACATGGTTTTTTGCACCCATGGTTTTGACCCATGGTATTGCATGTAATGGAACTTATAAAAGGCTGGAAAGACTTCATTGTAATAGAGGCCTGGAGGTGAGCGGTGAAGGCTCACTTGGCTGGATTGGCCAGGGTTTTGGCCAATGGTTAATGACATTTCATTGGTTGGGTTTTTCCCGGTTAAACATTGTGTTTATGTTTATGATTTGTTGTTGGGTTCTTTATGTTTATTTCTCTCTCAGTCAATTCTTTATTCTTACTACCGTAAATTCTTAACAAGTTTCATGTGTGATACGCGACTTCGCGACCTGATGAGTCGCAAGGTCACACATTGGGTGAGTTTACCTATTTTGTGACTTAGCGACTCAAGGCTTTTGAAGGATCGAGCTTCAGGTTTGACTCCATTTTTCAATGTTCAGGGGCTCAAAAATTTGAAAGGGTGAAATTTTGGAGGGTGTTGTAACGGCTACAAAAAATGGTGATTCACTGGTAGGGTCCAGAATCTCTATCAGTGCTTCATCTTGAGGGGGTTGGGAGGGCTTAGCATGATGTTCCTTTCACCCTGTGGGTCCCACTACTTTCGTCTTCAAGCCTCGCATATTTTCTCCTCCTATCTACCTGCCCCTGGGTGCTGGTTCACCGTGTTTTCATTCTTGGAGACTGGACGAAAATGTTCGGAGTAACCTCAGGGATTTCCAGGATCCAGTATAGTTTATTTTGTCCTCATTGTGTTGCTCCACTGCTAGCGAACCTGATGGTCCCAGCAGAGTCACTGCCTAGGAGTCACGGACGTTGCTCCACTGCCAGCGAGCCTGGTCAGTACCCCGGTGGAGTCGTCGTATCGCCTCTCTGCGTAGGAAGCCTTTCTCAATCCTTTACCCTTTATTCATGTGCTAAGTACACTTATTTAAATGTGCTCAAGGCACTTATTTAATGTGGCAATAATTTCCTGGGCGGATGAGGGATCCTGACTTATTTTTCTTGCGAGAGAGGTTGCTCCTAGTCTATATGAGGACTTTGGGTTTTCCCAGATATCTGTTCATCACCTGAGGCTAGCTCCTTCCCTTTCCCGTCTAGTAGCTGATTCAACCAAAACTTTACTTTTACACAACAGTCCCTTGAGTCAGCATACTAGGTAAGCTACTGCGTTTTGGTTTGAGGGACTTAGTCATGTTCTCACCATTGGGTGCCCATCACAGGTAATCTTGTGCCACTTTGCGTCCTAGGGGGAGATTATACACCAGCATAGATTCTACATCCCCCCCTCAATTTGAGATGCCAAAGAGAAAAAAGGTTAATGAGAGCCTACGTGAAACCAGCGATTTATTGAAAACATAAATGGTAAAGAACAACTGAAAAAAAAGATAAACTATGGTATAGGGTGTGGTGACGACCCCTAGGGGCTGTCAGGTGAAATAGTGCTTAAGGTCGTGCCCATTCACAGGGAGGACCTCAATCCTCCCCTCAAGGGTTTGTAACCTTTAAGTGTGAGAGCCGACCTTTTCTTTGATCTGGAAAGGACCTATCCATAACGCCTGGAACTTGGAGTGTTTCCCTTTATCTTCATGAGCTTTATTCCATTTGAGGACAAGGTCACCTACTTTGAAAACCTTGTTTCCAGTTGACTTCTTGTCGAACCATCGTATTATCCGACTCTGGTGGATGGAAATTTTTTCTCGGGTTTTTTGCCTTTCCTCCTCAAGTTTCAACAATGTGTCTATTCGGGCTTGTAAATCAGGGCAAGGAGTGCCATGAGTCTCTTGAGATAATTGAAGGGCCGGGAGAGACAAGTTGGGAGGAAGGATAGCCTCTTTTTCGTATACCAGGAAGAATGGGGAGGTGCCCAAGGAAGGTTTGTGTGTGACTCGATCAGCCCAAAGGGCGTTGTGGAGTGCCTTATTCCAGTTTCGTTATTGGGACAACAAAGTCTTTTTGATGATGTGGATTAGGTTCTTGTTGGTTGACTCGGCTAACCCGTTTCCTTGAGGGTAATAGTTGGTAGAGTGTTTAAGCATGATACCATTTTCTAGATAAAAATCATATAATTTCAACAATGAGAAATATGTTGCATTATCAAAAACAAGGGAGGTTGGAATGCCAAACCTGATCATGCTGCATTAGGTGATGAAGGCTATTACCTCTTGATCATTGACCTGACGCAACGTTATCGCTTCAAGCCACCTTGTGAAGTAGTCTGTGGCAGTGAGGATGTATCTATGTTGCTTGGAAGAGTGCGGAAAGATTTCCCCAATCACGTCTAGCCCCCATTGTTGAAATGGTTCTTCCACTGCGATAGACTGTAACAGGGCTGAAGGCCGTATATCTCTATTTGCAAACTTTTGGCATTGTTGGCATTTCCGAACATAGGCGTGCGCATCTTTGAATAGAGTAGGCCAATAGAAAACAACACGTATGATCTTGTGAGCAGTGGTATCCCCTACATAGTGTCCACCTGCGGGACCATCATGGAGTTCCACCAACAGTTTGTGTGCCTCATCATACTCCAAATAGTGTAGCAGGACACTGCTGTGGTGCTTGTGAAATAGCTTACCCTGCATCAGCTGGTAGGATACAGCTTTCAATCTCAACGCATGTTTCTGCTAAGTGGTTAAGGTGGGGCACATGGTGCCATGTTTCAGATATTTTTGGAGATCTACATACCATGAGGAGGTATACTGCCGGGCTGTGCTATCAGTTTGATACATGTCGATCTCGTGTTCCCAATTCTCTTCTTCATCGCTCCGTGATTCTACTGCCTCTACGGCCATACGACATAATCCTTGGCCCTTTATAGTGTGTGCTGGCTTGAATTCCAAGTCATATTATTGGAGGCACGTCATCCAGTTTCCTCCTCTCTCGCCCAACTCCTGTTGGTCAAATAGTGAGTGAACAGCCAAGTGAGGCACGAAGACTGTGACATGATTCTTCAAAATATATGGCCTGAAGTGTTTAACCGCCTTGTATATCGCGTAAGCTTGTTCATTAATATATGGATAATTCAAATCGACGCCTTGTAACCCAATGCTCATAAATGATATAGGTCGCTCATCGTTGTTGTCATATTTCTGAGTGAGGACGACAACCAAATATGAATCTGAGGCAAAGGTATACAAGATAAAGCCTTTGTTGAAATCCAGACTATGAAGAGTGGGTGCTTCTGTGATCGCTCGTTTGATGTTATCGAACGCTTCTTTCTCAGGAGGATTCCATTTAAAGACGATGTTTTTCTTAATCATGCCTTGCAATGGTTTCACGATTTGGGCGAAATATGATATAAAATTTTCGACGAAGTTGATTTTGCCGAGGAAAGACTGCATAGCTTTCTTACCACTTGGGGGCGGTATTTGAGCGATCACTTTCGCATGTTCAGGGTCCACTACTATGATGTCTCAAGTTATTATGTGCCCTAACAATTTTCCTTCAGTGACAGCGAAAATGATTTTCTTCGGGTTCAGTGAGATCCCGTATTTCCAACACCTTTCAAAAATGTGCTTGAGGTGGTGTAGGTGGTCAGATCTACGTTTGAAAACATGATGACGTCATCAAGGTATACTACCACACTTTTCCCAATGAGTCCCCTGAAGGCAATGTCCATAGATCTTTGGAAGGTGGTGCCGACATTAATCAGGCCAAAGGGCATGCGTCTGAAGGCGAACGTTCCCCATTTAGTTCTGAATGTGGTTTTGAGCCGATTGGGCTCAGCCACTAGTACTTGATTATACCCTGAAAACCCATCCAATAGAGAGAACATTTCTGACCCCTTTGAGAGAGCCCTCTCAAACTGAAGAGGCTAATCTTTAGTTAGAAGTGGTTTGAAAGAGTTACATTGAGTTGATTGATGAGAAGCCAATCAGATCAATTTTGTGATAATATTTTGGCGACCATACTAGGGATCGAAGGTGTAAATTTTCCCTGTGAAGAACAACAAAGTTTAAGTTCTAAGGTCTAAAAACAGCAGACACTTAGACACATATTGGTTGTATTTATGCTCTAACGACTCCACACATCAAATAATCAATTGGAAGGTGACTCCACTGCTTGAGGATCAGTAGCTTGATGAAGTTCCAAGAGGAGTTCCATTGCAAGAATAAATTCCAGGTATGCCCCTATGAATCGGTCTCACATCCCTGGTTTTCCAAATCCTATGCCAAAGGTTGATTGGTTAACTGATCTTCCCATATTTAAAAATTAAAAGAAAGAAAATGTAGCTCTTCATTTGGTTAGATTCCATATGCATGTACACAGACTTAAGGTTCAGTTCCCTGAGGATTGTCTCATGAATATATTTATGGTCACTGTTGAAGGAAAAGCATGGTCTTGGTACGAAAGCATGCCAAATCGTTCCTTATATTCTCTTGCTGATTTCCATGTTGCATTCTATGAGATGTATAAATAATCTCATTCTTACTTATTGTTGTTCAAAGACTGCTGTAAACATTATGTGAGTTTTATTGAATATTTGGAGAATTTTTATGAAGATGATGAGTTCATGGATGAGGAGATTTTAGAGGCCCTTCATGACAATCCATTTCATCACCAAGAAGAAAGGATAGCATCTCTGTTGGATGAAAATGAAACCCAACAGGAGTTTATTTATGAAATTCATTTTACATCCTCTGAGTTTGATGAAAAGTTGCAACAAACTTGTCAGTCTTTTGATCATCAGGAATATTAGAATCATTTCAAACAACAAGAGGAAATATTGGAAGATAATTTCTATAATCCTCAGGTAAAGGAAGAAGTTTATTCTTCATATCATTCCTTGCATCAGCCTACATCAAATGAAGAAAATTTTGAAAATCAAATTTAAGACAATCAGATGGGTATGCTTGTTGAATCATATGAAGAGTTACCTTTAGAAATTTCTATGGTACATGATGAGGCAGTTCCTTGTGAAAGTGTCCAAGAGTAATCCAAGTATTTCTTCCTCTCAAATGAAAATAATGATCAACAGATTTTTTCTTTTTTATTTGAGAAATGTCACAAGAGTTATAATGAAGAATTCGAACAAGAAACACCATCAAAGGATCATATTTACTCACACTTTCTTGTTGATCAACAAGAATTATTCATGCATACTCTCAAAGATCCTTTTGCAGTTTTGCTGGAATATTCTACAGGAATGAATTTCAATACAATTTTTAGTTATGTATACAAATTCATATGGTGGAACAAGTTGTCATCTCTCAGGAATGGTTTTATGATCAGAGAAGTGGAATATCCGTTCCAATCCAGTACTCAACTTCATGATTGGCTTCATTGGAAGTGTGAGATCACTTGATTCAGTTTTTATGCTGAGCAAGTAGAGTAGGATCATTTGTATATAAATAAGCTTGAAGATCAAGCATTTTGTCAGTTAAGTTTTAAATTCAGCATGTTTACTTTTAGTTCTTTAGCAACTATTGGTTTTTCAGCGCTAAGGTTAGAGCTCAGAGTAGGTTGCAAGTTTTTAGTTTGTAGATGGGAGCAGCTCAATCGAGGTGGCACTGGAACTACAAGTTCTTTGTTGTACCACAGGGGCACACCATCCCAAGTGGAGCCACTGTTATCACACTCAAAATTTTCAAAATTTGTTTTGATGAGATCACCATAGGTTTCATGTTATTTCATGTTGGGTCAAGTCTTTGATGAAGAATTTACTAAATCATGCTTATCCTATGTCAAAAAACCACCATGAGTCATGTCATGTCAGTCAACTACACTCCATGTCTTTTTGTTTTCACACCCATGACTTAAAATTAAAAAAGTGAGCCGTTTGCTAGTTTTACATAGTTTTGTAGCGAATTTAGTGCAAAATAGGCAGATTTCGCTATGAAACTGCTTAATAATTTCGTAGCGAATATGAGGATTTCTCTGTTTTTTGACTTTTGAGCAGTGAACTTCAAGGGCAGTTTCTTGGAAAACAGAGAAATATTTTAAGAAACTGAGAGAGGTTATTGTTAAGAACATATCCAGTAATATTAAACTCTTTCACTTTTCTCAAAGGTGCTACAAATTGGGATATACAGGGATCTATTTCGGCCCTATTTTCATAAAACAGAATTTTCCTGTTTTATACATGTTTTTAAAATGCAGATTCTAGATAGCTGGAGATGGTATTTAAAAAACCAAGAGAGGTTTTTATTAAAAACATTTTGATATACAAAACCTCCTCTAGTTTTGAAAAATATATTAAGGATTCTAAAATATGAGTTCATTTCTAAACTGCAAATTCTGCCTTTTTAAGGAAATTTCGTAGTGTGCTTCAGGCTTGAAGCCATAAAAACGCTACAAAAATTCCTGTAGATGACTTTTTGCTTTAAAATCCAGTTTTGGCATGTTTTATGGGGGGAGATCGATGGTTGCAAGGTATCATGACATAATTAAGGTGTTGGAACAATAAATAAGTCAAGAGGATTGATGGAAAATCCATTTTTTCCACGCTACTAAAACTCACTATGAAACTGCCTAATGAAACTCTGTTTTTGAAGCAAGGAGCTTTGGGTTGTATTTTGTTATCTTGAAAGAGTTTTGAAGGTCATCCAGCCACATGTAAAGGTAAAATATAGTTACAGGAATGTTTTTTATGCAGGTTTGGTCTTCGACAAAGTTATCCAGCTCATTAGTTCATCATGGAGGCATTATCATGTGTGATGGCAGCAGCTCCTTAAAAGTAGCAAGACATGTTTCATGAAGCCATCCTAAGACGTTTTAAAGGCTTATGGAAGCAAAAAGTAAAATTTATTGGCAAAAGTGTTTAAAACAGAGGCGCTACAAAAAGTTGCTACTAAACTACGCTACGAAAATTTCTGTACATGACTGTTTTAGCATTCAACTTCAAGTTTGATTTCAGACCCAATGAAAAATTATTTTGGAAATTTGAAAGAGTTTTTCCTTCAGCATAGGTCCATCTAAAAACACCTCTCTTAGTTTTTGCAAAGGCATCAGGGTTTGGAAATTATACACTCATATTTGAAGCCTAATTTTTAGAATTTTCACTAACCGGATTTGTGAAAAAATTGTAAAAATTCGACTTGGAGGAGGTCCAACTTAGCATCCACGTGGAATAATGACACATCATCACTCTAGTACACTCAAAATTTTAGTTGGTTGCAGTTGATAAAGGTTATTAAATTTATTTGTTGAACTATTAATGAAAGAAGAGTACTTTTTGTATTCAAACTCTGCAAAATAGAAATATCCCTAGGAAGTCTCCAACTGATGGAATTATGTTTGAAATAGGTCTCTAAGGTGGGAATTCAAGGAGAGTAAGGTGGAAAATCATTTGTTAGTTCTCATTCTATAAATGAAATGATTTTTAGAGTTATAAGGTGTTGGAAGATGTTACTTTAACTACTAAGATTGTAAAAAGGTTCTAATCAATAATAGACAGTGGATGTGGGCTTTCTTCTTCACCTAAGATTCATTTGATGTTCTCATGAACCATGTCCTATGTATTTTGCTACTTTTTTTTCAATATATTAATGTTTGATTACTCAGAATTTGTGCTTCTCATGCTCTGACTTCCTTCAAGCATTAAACTATTGTATATCTTTCTCAATATCATGCTTTCAATATACTAATGTTCATTACTCATAATTCATGTTTCTCATGCTCTTATTTCCTTTGAATATTTATATGTTGAGTAAATTCTATGTGTGTTGTCCTTTCATTTAAATATCTACATGTATCAGCTTCCACAAGGAGATCCATTGTCATTGATTTCTCTAGCATTGACTCCATAGCCCAATGGTAGCAAGCCTTCATTTTTCAACCTACAATCATACAAAAACCAAGACACAAATTCATAGAGTTAGCCATATAGCATTATTTCTATTGAAAATCATAAACCCCCTTTGAGAGAGCCCTCTCAAACTGAAGAGGCTAATCTTCACTTAGAAGTGGTTTGAAAGAGTTACATTGAGTTGATTGATGAGCAACCAATCAGATCAATTTGGTGATAACACGTTCATTGAAAATAAGGACTATTAACATAATCACATTTGGTTCTATAACAATCTTGTTATATATATATTTATATATAAATATGTCACTCATCACAATTGAAATCGTAGTTTTGACATATAGATAAAAATTGAAAATTTTGATCATTAGTACATCATTGGTCCGCTGTCCACACAATTAAAATTTCTCCATAAATTTGTACAATCCGTACTCTTATGTTAATTACCCACATCATTCTAAACCTTATAATTCTCTGTTGGATGAACTTTAATTCAAAATAATTTAAGAAGGTTATTGGAGTAAAATAGAAAAAAAATATATTATTATCATTTCAAAATTCATATCAAAAGGTACTTAAAAAAAAAGAGAGAAAATATTTTCACCTGAATATTTTATAAAAGGAATATACAAAGGCAACCGCTATTAAGGAGAAATTGTTAACGATTCAATAAAAGGGTTGGAAGAAAGATTAAGGTTTTATTTATGGAAAATGGAATATTATTATTAAAAAAAAGAGATAATTTAATTAATTAAAAAATGAAGGTTATATAAAAAAAAGTGGAAAGAAAAAGAAAGTTACAAATAAATTTTAAGAAATATTAAAATTAGTATTTTGAAATTACAAAAAAAATAATTAACTCCTAAAAATTCAATTAACTAATACAATATGGAGTCCATAACATAATTGAAGGAAGGAATATTTTTAGAGACCTTACCCATTGACGCTAAAGTGCTATTTAAATTTAAAGGAACTTTCGCTAGCAAAGATGTCATTATTGCTATAGCACCTGTCGAAGATAAAAGTTATATAAACCTAAAATTGCAAACTAGTTGGTGATTCCTAAGTCAAATAAAATCGAAAAATTATACTTTTTTAACAAAAAAAATACGACATAAAAAGTCTATAACTTAATATTGGGGATTATACTTTTATCTCTCAATTTACCGTGAAAGCCTTACTTTTTCACGATAGTGACATTGTGTTGGGCTCACCGTGAATGGAAACTCTAGGGTCCTTTACCCTAAATACGAAAAAGAAGTTTTTGACATTCTCCCCCAAAAATAAAAAATAATGCTATAGGATGTTAAATTGAAGCCAAATTCAGTGACACCTGAAGACATACAAGAAATTTCAAAAGTAATTTTTCAAGAAGGTAAAAAGGTGATACAAAATATGCAAAGAGAAGTTGACAAAATCACTGTTGCAAAAAATGAATAAGTTCATGACTAAAAGACCATAGCGAAAAATTACTAACAAAAATAAAGAAGCTTAAGAAGGACAAGAAGTCATTAGAAAACAAGATGCAACAGTTTATCGACAAGGAAGCATCAAATGTAGAAGTCCAAGTTGAAAAGAAATAAATTGATACTAATGTAGTGAATGTTACAACTAAAGAAGAAGAAAATAAGGTTGAAAAAAATACAAACTTAGATGTTGTAGTTCAGACAATGAACATCCCATGTGAAGGTTTTGTAACCAAATCAACAACATCCTCGCCATAAGAAAATAAAAAAGTTGCCACACACCTAATAAGGGAAATTCAAACCAAAAAAGTTCCCTATCGACATTTGAATCACGAGAATAGGAAACTCGATCAAGCTACGTATTCAGAATAGAGACAACAAAATTATGTTCCGAAAAATACTAAGTCAGTGCAATCCACTCATGTGATAACAATTCATCACAACTTTCCAGTCACCGCAAGATTCTGCAAAAGATTGATCTAGGACGGTCTGATCTCTTCTCGGTGCGAAATTTTTTTTTGTCACTTAAAGGATCATATCAACTTGTATCAACAAGATTGACTACCCTGAGAAGAGAGGACATTCGTAGCAAAAAAAGAGAGGAAACATTTTTTATCAACAAGCTTTGAGGAAAATATTTTTGAGGAAGGAAATGTTATGAATAAAATAATATAAATAATGTAATCAATAAATAATTATTAGTTAATTAGTAATTAGGTTGAAGAGGCACGTCTAAATGGGACATGACCCTCCGTGAAGAGGCATATGCCTTGGTATATAAGCAGGCCTCATTTGTAACATTCTTATTCATTCTTCATACCTTTTATATAATAATATTTGTATCCTCATGGATATTTTCATATTCCAAGTCTTCTGGAGTATTTAACAAGAAGTACAAAATTTTTTCACTTTATCATCACACACATTTCTTCCCTCTCCTTCTATCATTGGTTCATACAACTATTGGGAAATTCTCTCTGTCACACGTCTGGCAGGAGGATGATTTTTTTGGGCAAATTGCAAGGCTAAATTTCAATATTGTTGCAGGAGTTTGACCAATGTTGACCGAGCACCTTGAATCATCCTTTGACTTTGATTTTTGTGGGAAATTTTCATTTTTGGCAGGCTGTACATTTTTACATAGGAACCGAGGATTTCTGGGCACTCTTATCGCAAAGATGACTATAGAGTTGACTACAGACCTGACAAAGTTTCACCACAATTTTCAGGACTGTTTTGGGCTGACTTTGACCACCTTATCAGACCAAGTTTGATTGGGTATGACTGAGCTCCAATAAGGAAGATTTGTTGTTGTGCTGACCATCTTTGAATTTCTGGGTAGGGCTAAATTTGACTGTATTTTTGTCGGGGTTGTTTTGATAATGATTTGACAAGTTAAATTTTGACTTTTGTACTCTCTCTCTTTGTTGAAAATTAGATATAATAATACGAAGATTTGATCAAAGGGTTTTCCCCACGTTGGGGTTTCTCCCCTGCATTCGCCAAATCTAGTGTTCCCTTGTCTTGGCTTGTCTATTGCATTTTAATTTATGTTCTATCTACAATTATTGTCAATGTGATTGCTATTGAAAACTAAATTGGAAATTGTCATTGGGTTGCTAAAAGGACATGGAAGTAATTGTGCTAAGCATAGAACTTACCATTGTTAACTAAAATTAACATGGTATCAGAGTCCAGTTGAAGAAAAACCCATACAAGAGAGAGAAAAGCAATCACTAAGGGAGATATGTTAGAGAAGATCATTGGACTAGTCTCAATGGTTATTGCATCTTACTTCAAATATGAAGATAAGATCAAGGACAAATCTGACTATCATGCATGGAAGATGACTTTGTACTTGACTTTGGAAGGGAATGATGAAATGGACTATGTGCAGGGAATATGAAAATTCCTAGATCTAACAATTTTAGGAATCCTAATGCAACAACTGAGTGTACTTCTCCTATTATGTAAATTACTTTTACAGAATTAATTCAAGTCTAAATTATTGAAGTAACTACTGAAGCAACCTACACTGAATAAAAATATGATTTTGAAACAAGGAAATTGAGCAAGAAATAAATCACACATAAGAAACAATTATTTTTGGACTAAATCCCCAGAAAAACCCAATGTGGGAGAACCAATGCAGCAGATCTGAGGGTTTGTATTATTAACATGTGATGAAATTGTCTTAAGTCACTCGGATCAAGATTTCTTTTAATATTAACCATTGATTCAATATCTAATCATGCCCATTTATTTTTCAACAAAAAAAGTATAAAGGAAAGGCTTGGGGTCATTTGTAAAGACACACAGAGGCGGGGCACTGAAGCTAAGTTGAGATTCCAGGGCGGGGTTGCTAAGAATTCTCAGAAGTGTTTCACTTGTAGAGAGGGGAATTTAGACCAAGGGGATTATCTGATCCCAGGGTCTAGAATACACAAGAGGCATAGAAGAGATCAGCTCAAGGATAACACAGAAGAAGGCAGCAGCAGCAACAGCACAGACAACGCCATTTTCAGGAAACCCTTCAGGGGTTGCGTAGAGACTCTTAGGGGTAGCACAATGACTGTGTCAACCATTCTGGGTAATGTAGTCCCTTCCAGGAGCAAAACTAAGGGTTTGGAGGCCATCTAAGGCTGACACTAAGGCTTTCAGGGGCTTCAGAGGCTGACACAGTGCATTCCAGGGGCAGCTCTGGGGTTTTAGGACTAGATCTGGCTGAGTTCTGTAAATCCCATTTGAGGGTGTGGATCAGTTAGTGTTTTTGGTCCTAGATTAGCTAGGAGCTGTAGATATAGAGTTTTCTCTGTCGGGTATTCCAAATCTAGAACCCAGAAGTTTTGTATTCAGAAATATTCTTAATAATAGAACCCTCCAGCAGCCAAAGACTAGTTTTCCCACATTGGGTTTTTCTGGGGACAGTTTGTCCAAAAATAACTGTGTCACTTTGTCAATTTGTACATGTGATTATTCTAGATCTGAATTGGCAGAGATTTGTTATGTGTTTTTCTTCTATGTTAACTTGAATTTATTCAGTTGATAACTTATATAAGT
This sequence comes from Pinus albicaulis, assembly GCA_034641835.2. Taxonomy (NCBI): domain Eukaryota; kingdom Viridiplantae; phylum Streptophyta; class Pinopsida; order Pinales; family Pinaceae; genus Pinus; species Pinus albicaulis. The sequence continues at coordinate 886,478,856 of CM076579.1, read as the reverse complement.
AGGAGGAGCTTAACCGGATTAACAATAATATTTTCTGCATAAAGTATAAGGATTCAAAAATTTCTACATGTGTCACCTCCTCTAGGCAATACGTCACCCCAACAACATATTGATCTAACTCTTGGAATCACAGATATGGGCCTCCTAGTCTCACACCTAGGCTTCTGGCTTTTGGATATGATCTGACAGCTGAATCTCAGAAACCCTCTGAACCTATGCATCACCATGATTGGCTCTATGTTGGTTCTGTTGGAAGTCTTCGCGTCTCTCTCTATTGATGATTCTCCGGCTGAGAAAATATTTATCTTCAAAAGCTACTCTATCCCTCACTGCACTGAATCACTTAGATCTGATCTTCGTCTGAGCATTGCTCCGTCATAAGAATTCGATTCAAGGTTCACTCCATGTGTCTCTTTCCAAATGACACTCAAGCCTTCCTTTATAGTCTCATCGTTGAGAATTCAGTGGTTGATATTATATCTCTAATCAACGACAAATATTATAACATGACTCGATCTCTGCCTTTTATATATTATTCTCACTTGTTTTATTAATGTCCTTTAATTATTTAACTTCCCTAAGTTCAGACTTAGGATCTCCATTAAAATAATCAATTATTTTAATAAAACATTAATTGAGTGGAATTTTCACAAACGGTTTATGGGTTCTTTGGAATACCAATGTCTAAGCCTCTCCACAAAATTTGGGGCTTATAACACTTTCTGATCCTAAAAAAATCAACACTCCCTCTTAGCGAGGAAGGTGCTCTAACAACATGCCTGTTGCATACTGCTCTATCCCTGAAGCATCGTCTGCGCTGCTGAAGTTTTTCAACCACCGCATCACCCATGACACTACCACTATTGCCCTAAAACTACCACTACCACTACTATATCTGTACTACAACTCCCTCTCAAGCGCTTCATATGCTATGCTGCTAACACTACCACTGCTAACAGTGCGTCTATAGTACAACTCAGCTCTTGAGAGAAAAAACTAAACTCACCCAGAATTGAACAAGTGTTCACTAGATGCACCTCGGTGCTAATGACTCTTACTGCTGGTAACTACTGTGTTGTCCCTCTGATGCACTACTTTGTTGCTGCTTTGCACTGCGTAGCACTACTATGCACTCTGGTGCATTACACTGCTACTTCTACACTGTTGCTATTCAGATCTGCGTTGCTTTAGAAATGAGCATTTCTACCCACTGCATTGTCATCTCCATTACTCCTCGGCTCTCATTGAAACTCCTCCATCCCGCTACTTCCCATTATGGGCTCCGTAGCAAGGTAATGATCCATGAGGTGGGCTCCTCAATAATATTGCCCAACTGAAGTTCAAGATGAACTACAATTCTATGTCTCCCCACTTCTTACTAGGAGAAGCATGGGCACTCATTGCAAACTCATCCTTCTCGATATTTGCAGTTGCAACTATAGGATCGTGCTTCTCATCCTTATCCTTTTTATTCAAAGGAAATTGTGATGCAAAGTGGTCCATATTACCACATCTAAAGCATTTAACCTTTTTGCCATCTCTCTTCTGTCTTTGTTACCCTTGTTTCCCTTTCGATGCAAGGGTTTCATTCTCTTCCTCCTCCAAATTCTTCGATCTTCTCCCGTTGATGTCGTCAAGCTTGCACTTGACTAGGTCTCTCCTCAGCTCTTTCTCCCGAAGTGCTCCCTACATCTGCTCCCAACTAGGAAGCGTAGCCCTGCCCAAAATTCTTTGGACAAAAACTTTCCACTCCTTCGTGACTGTGTTAAGGGCCAACCTCAGCATATTTTCTGCAGATGGGGTGGATCCCATGGCTGCCAACTGGTCTCGAATATCCTGAAGCATTGTAAGGAACGAAGAAATGCACTCCCCCTTCTACATCTAGATCATGTGGAGCTTATGCTCCAAGTACATCTTCCGCTGCTCGGAAGCTCCTTCATACAAAAAAAAGAAAAATCTTGGCACATCTCCCTAGTCATGTTTTTTCCAGCTAAATGAAATATTATGTGATCCTTGACACCATCAATATTAGCCTCTTACACATTACCATATCAGTCTTTTACTTCTTAAGTTGATATGAATCTGTAGGTACACCAACCACATTTTCCATGAATGTCTTGAGATCAAATTCATTTAGAAGTAACTGAATCATTTCCTTCTAGATTACATAGTTGGAGCAACCCTCCAACCAGTCCTGATCTCTAAGACCATGAACTGTCATCTCAGCCAAAAAATTGTTGAATTTCTTCCTCTTTCTCCCCCTCTGTGCAGCCTAAGTAGGCACTCCTTCTGGAGCTCGTAGATCTACTACCTTCATCCATTGCTCAGATCCTGGAAAAATGTTGAATTCCTCAGCTAGGAATTCACTGAGGAAGAATTCCCCGTTATGTGCTTTTTCTTTCTTCTAATGATTCTCTGCTCCGAAAATCACTTGCAGAAAAATTGTGTCCCTCTAGCTCTGCATGAAGTCTCTGTGTAACTCCCTCTTCCTCAGAAAAATCTCGAACTGGAAGTCCTACCTCTCAGTCGACTCACTTAGAGAGAGACAACCTCGAAACTTTAGCCCTCTTGGCAAGATCTGCATAATCCCTCTGGGGATTCGATATGCTACTGCTGCAGCAATTAAACCTTCACTTCATATTCATATCTTCTCTTCCTGTTTCACATCAAATGCTCTGATACCATGTGAAAATTCCTAGATCTGAAAATCTTAGGAATCCTATTGCAACAACTGAGTGTACTTCTACTATTATGTAAATTAATTTTACAAAATTAATTTAGGTCTGAATTATTGAAGTAACTACTAAATCAACCTACACTAAATAAAAATATGATTATGAAATAAGGAAACTGAGCAAGAAATCAATCACACAAAGGAAAAAATTATTTTTGGACTAAGTCTCCAGAAAAACTCAATGCGAGAAAATCGGCGCAACAGATATGAGTGTTTGTATTATTAAGCAGTAGAAAATCTTGAATACATCGTTGAATACCTCAAGGGTTATTCGATTACATAGAGAAATACTAGTAGAAATAAATTGGGTTTTACCTCACACAATCACTAGAAAATTTGGCTAATCTAGTCACTGGAAAAGCTGCTTCTGGAGGTCTCTGTGCAGTGAGTACGTAGGCCCTATGTCACCTCCTCTAGGAACTGCATCACCCCAGCAATAGATCGATCTGACTCCCGAAATCACAGATATGGGCCTCCCAGTCTCACACCCCGACTTTCGGCTTCTATATTTGTTCTAACAACTGAATCTCGAAAACCATATAAACCTCTTCACAACCTTGACTGGCTATGTGCAGCCTCTACGTCACCCTGACTGGCTCTGCGCTGGCTTTGCTGGACATATTCCTACCTCTCTTTGTCGATGAGTCTCTGGCTAAGAAAATATTTCTCTCTGAAAGCTACTCTGCCCCTCACTTTATTGAATCACTTAGATCTGATCTTTGTCCAAGCAATGCTCCGTCAGAAGAATTTGATCTCAAGATTCACTCTATGTGTCTCTTTCCAAATGACCCTCAATCCTTCCTTTATAATCTTCTCATTGAGAAATAAACGACCGAGATTATATCTATAATCAACGACTAATATTATCAAATGACTTGATCTGTGCCTTTTCTAGATTATTCTCACTATGTTTTATTAATGTCCTTTAATTATTTATTTCCGTAAGTTTAGACTTCGGGTCTTGATTAAAATAATTAATTATTTTAATAAAACATTAACCGAGTGTAATTTTCACAAACAGTTTCTGGGTTATTTGGAATAGCAATGTTTAAGACTCTCCAAAAAATTTCAGGCTTAGAGCACTTTCCGATACTACAAAAATCAACAGGGAATAATGGTGGATAATTCTTCAAATGCACATGTTGTTGCAAAGACAAGGTATAAGAAAGGTAAGGTCAAAGCTAAGAGAATTTTCATAGACTCCATTAAAAGAATTTGGTTTCCTATATGTTTGATTTGGGAACATCTGTGGAGATGTATGATAAGCTGATTGGGATGTTCAAAGTAAACAATGCAAATCAAATCCTCTTTCTCAAGTACAAGTTGAGGGACATCACGATGGAAAAAGGGGAGTCTATCCAATCCTACTTCATGAGAATAACATAAATCAATAATGATATATTATCTATTAGAGAATTTATTGCTGACAAGGAGCTCACCCTCATTTCTCTTGGAGGCCTTTCAAGAGCATAGGATGTATTTAACACCACCATTCTCAACAATAATAGGATTCCTAGTTTCAATGAATTATTGGCTAGATGCACTCAAGAGGAGACAAGGATGATGGAGAGAGACAAGCCCTCAAAAGGTACGTATTTGGGGAAAAAACCCTAAAGATGCATTTACACTTGGATTTAGGGTTGAAGGTCTCTATCAAGTTGGAGGAAGTCCTTTGGTAGCCTTGACTTGCGATACTTCTCTTCAATATGAATTATGGAACTGAATATTTTTTCACCTTCATTACAAAGCCTTAGCCATGGATAAGTAATATGGTCATAGGTATGCCCGAGTTCAACATGAATCATGAAGGAGTTTGTTAGGGTTGTGCAACTGGGATTACAAGGGTATCATGTTGGAAATACTGAGAGGGGGGTGAATCAATATTTCTTTTCAATTGTTAATTTTACCAGTTAGACCAATTATATTTAGAACACAAAATGAACAATAAGAATAAATTATTTTATTAATTTATTCTTTACAATAAATCAAGTACAATATATGTAGGGCTCCAACCCTAGATGAAGACACCAATATTCAATCTCCCAGGCTCCAACCTGTATTTTCCAAGCACCGACTTGGACTTCCAAGGCTCCAACCTTGTCAATTCTGAGGCACCAACCTCAAGGGCTCCAACCCTATATCTGGTACAGGCTTCCCTAGTATCTTGAGGACTCCTATCCTCTAGGGCCCCAACCCTATCTTCCAAGGCACCAACCTTGTCAATTCTGAGGCACCAACCTCAAGGGCTCCAACCCTATCTTCCAAGGCACCAACCTTGTCTCTATGAGGCTCCAACCTCCTGCTTCATTTCGTCAAGATATATTTGGTTATACTTACAGCTCCCAATGTCTTCTTCAATGAGCCCTGATATTCTTTAGCTTACTCTTCACTGTAATCTACACATCATGTCATCAATGACAACCTTTTCTTCGTAGAAGGTGTCACCGCTACTCTTCATCGTACCCAAACAATTTCTCCAAGTTACTTCATGATGGCTTCATCAATGCATCATCGTCTTAAACATTATCTCCACAAGATCTTCAATATGTATTCAAGTTACTCCAAGATGTCTTTCAAGATTCTTCAAGGGTGTCATCACAAGGTGCTCCAAAATTGATGTTAATAGATCTCCATATCAACCTTCAAGGGGTCTTCAATTGCTTCAAATACTTCTAATACTACTTCAAAAACATCATTCAAATATCTTCAATATGGAACCTTCTTCAAGGTCACTCCACAAATTCTTCAGTCAAGTATCAACAACACAGTCTGAGGTATTAAAGACTGCACTCCTATTTGAGCTTCTGTGTATGAGCTACTACAAAGTCTGAGCTTGTGTACTGTTTGAGTTTTGCACCACTGTTCACTGTTTTAACCGAGCCAAATATATACCGCAACTCGAGCCTAGAAAACACACCACAGTCTGTGTAGTTATTGTCTTGTCACATTTCCAAGCTTCTACACTTATGGTAGATCTGAGAGACTATTTTTTTACTGAGCTAATTTGAGAGATTGTGCTTGTAGCTTAGTCCAAAAATTTGTGCACTAAGCCAAGGTTCTGTGATGCTATTCCAAGTTTTTTTAGCCCTATACCGAGGCTTCCCAAGATCAAAATAGAGGTGTTGTAGGTGTATACAAGTTCTAGACTGAAACTTTTGATCTGACCTTTTGAAATGTGCCACTAAGAGAAAACCAAACTACTGCACACTGTTGTCACATCAATGGACTGGTCAGGGTTACTAACATTCCCTTGTCAGCCACTCCACCTCTTCCAAAAGACCTCCTACAACTGCGGCCTCCTCTTTTTAAGTTCTGCCCACAACCTGCCCCCTTTCTAGGCTAATACCAGCCCCAAGCAACCTTCCTCAGCCCTCCTGTTGAGAGAAACAAGGTCTGCGGCCTTACTGTGTTAAAAAATAGCTCCACAACACCTAATTTCAGAGATTTTCTAGGTTTTTTCCTATTTTTTTAATTATCTGGGAGCTACGGTCTGTAGAAAAGATAAAACCCACATAAAATAAGCCCAAAATGATAGATTTTCTTGCTCCTCAGCCTCCTGTAGATGTCTTCTGAAATTCTTGACCGAATTGATACCAAGAAATGAATTTCGGACTGTGTATATATATTCTTTATTATGATGACAAACAAAGAGACACATCACTGTTATGTAGGCTGACTTGAGAGGTTAGGATAGGTCGGCTCCAAAAAAATAATTATTGCACAACTTTAAAAATCAATATCTTTGTAACCACAGGGAGTTTTGGGGCATATGAGGGCTCGTTGGAAAGAGGAAGGAGTCCTCCTTAAGATGGTGAAGGAACCATTTTGAAATGATGTATTCAAGATGTCAAAAAATAATTTTCTTTATGACTGTTTGGAATTTTTTAGTGCAGAAGGTGATTAGGATAGCAAGAGGTCATTACTGTCTTCTCCATTGTCATGTATCCAACAATGTCATTATATGTCATCAAGTATGGTGATTTCATTGATGTCATATCTCCCATAATTTTCCATGCCATTATTATGTATGTCCTTATGTGTGATAGTGTAGCATCAATCATGTTACCAACCATGTCATAGTGCAACATCCATTAATTTCCATCCAGAGAGCCCATCATGAGATTTATATTTCATCAATGTAAGGTCATTCATGTATAGTCATCCATATGTCATCAAGGGCTTGTATATTAGATACATAATTAAGTGTAGTCTTCTAGGTTACCAAACAAGTTACATGATTGACACTTGGCACCTTAAGAATATTCACCATCTTGATATCATGTTAGTTCCAGGCTTCTTTATCAAGAGTAAGCACATCATCATTAATGACATCCTTATTAACCAAGAGGTACTTGTCATCATGAGCAAGGACATGTTTATATGAGGTCTGCATGATGTTACTGCTAGGGTTTTCCATTAGCATTATTAGGAATTTACAAGAATATTGATCCCCATATTGACATCAATGACAACCTTAGACCAACAATCTCCCCCTTTTTCAATCATGGCAATATTCTTTCCCTTCCAACATTTTCTCTCCCTTTGAAATCAATGGTAAATGGGGTACCCAAGAACTCCCCCTATCATGCTGCTCCCCCTGCTATGGTTCTCTTCTGGCAATGTGGTTCATGATAGATGTGCTTACATTTCTTTATGTGATGAACCATCTCCCCCTATCTCCACAAATTCCTTTAACTCATGAAGGATTGCTTACCTTGTGTGATCAAGTAGAAGACATCATCATAATATCATTTTTTTCTTCAATGGAGTTACTTTCGAGAGATGATTTATCAATATTATCCATGTGTAGCTCATCAAGGATTTCATAGGGCCCACTCATGGATCACTTTTTGCAAGAATACTCAAGAATCACAAACTCCCCCTAATTGTATGCATGGTCTCTTTTTGGCAGGGATTCATCATCAAATTCTTGGAATATCAAGGATGACTTCATCTAGTCAACAACACGTTTTGTTCGCTGGAGTGTTCAAGAGACTTCCGGATTCAACTTGTTTCCTTATCCATACTTGTGTAGCTTTCTTCTCTGGCATGGTTCTAGCTTGTGAAGGGGCCCAAGTCAAGTTACAATCACGTGCCATATGTCCAATGTTATGGAAATTGAAGCACTCTATTTTGTTCATGAATAAGAAATCATGGCTTCTTCTTGCAAAATTGCTTCGAGGAGATTGACGAGGACCATTATATTTGTCTTTGTGATATGCCCTACGATATTTTTCCATGTTCCCAAAGTTTGTACAAGAATAGCAATAACCAAGAAATATACTTTGGTACCTCGGAGATGGAGTTTTCCTTGATGTACTTCTGAATTATTTTTTCCTTGGGATTCTTTTATGATATTAATTGCCTTTTGTATTCTTGACATCATCTACAAGTCTCCTTGGAATAGAATTTCTTCTGTTGTTGTCTTGATTCTTCTCCTTTCCCTTGCTGGAACTGGGAGCATCAACATTTATTTCTAGGTTCCTCATATCTTTGTTGTTTGAAGCATTATCATTCTTGCCTGAGGATTCACCTGCATATCCAAGACCTGATTTATCAAGGGGATACCTTTTATGACTTAGGATTTCATCTAGGGTTTGAGAGATTTTCAAGTTCTTATTCAGCAAGTCAACTTCCTTTTTAAGAAAGACAATTTCTCCTTTCAACTTTTCACAATATTCATCTTTCATAACTAGTTGCTTCTTCATTTATTCCATCATCCTTGTTGCTTCATGTGCTTCGATTTTAAGGGAGATGATATTTGATTTCATTATGAAGACTTATTCATTCTCCTTTTCTAGACTTCTCTCCATTTCTTCTTTTATTCTTGTATCTTCACATGTTTTGGCCTTGAGAAGATTGATCTCTGATTTTAGTTTCAAGATTTCTTCATCCTTTTCTTCTGGTTGGCATATCATGGTGTTTCTCTCCTTTTCTGCTTCATTAACTTGTCCTTCTATGAATGCCAAAGTTTCCATCATCTTCTCAGCTCCTTGCGCTTTTTTCCTTTCTTCTTCTAGTTGAGATCTAAGAGAGGAGACCTCTTCCTTGTATTGACTAGTCTCTGCTTCAAGATTGTTCAAGCTCTTAAGTCTTTGTTCAAGGTGGCTTGACAAATTTTCTTCCCTTTTATTTGCCTTATCCAATTGATTTGTCATAGATATGACTTCTTCATGATGCTTTCTTTTGTTTAGATGAAATTACTCTTTAATTTTGGCGAGCTCCTCATCTCTTTCTTGTACTTGAAGCTTAATAAAGTCAACTTCCTTCCTTGTCTTGTCTTGGTTACCATCTTGCGCTTTCTTCTTAAGTTCCTCATTTTCCTTTTTCAAACCGTTAATCTCTTCCATGGAAGCCATAATTTTATTCAGGAGATCTTCTTCAGAGTCTTCTTTGTTCTCTTCATCTTCTAGGTCTTCTTTAGCCTTGTTGTCATCTCTTTTATCTTCACCTTCCTTGATGGATTCTGGAATTCTTTCCTGTTTTCCATCATCTTCTTGACTGGATATCATTGTCAAATGCTCCTTTTGAGTGAATATCATGAATTTTGTCCCATATGACTTTTGCTGACGAACATTTTCCAAAATTGGCCTTCATATAATTTGGTAACCCATTCAAAATTGCCTTCATTGCTCTTGTATTGTACTCCTTGGATTCTTCGTCCATCGTGTCGTTAGTAATCATTGATTTCTAAACTTCAATTCCTTGAGTCTTCAAGAAATTTCTCATTCTTGCCACCCATATATCAAAATTTCCAATGAATAATGGAGCCTTCGCAAATTGATTTACTTCAATTTCAATGGTTGAGGAAGAAACATCTTTAGGAGGATTGGAGACTTTCTTCCTTGGCTTTGCCATTTGTGTTCTAATGATTAGCCTTCAAGCTGTTAGGCTTTGAGTGAAGGAATTGGCTCTAATACCAATTGTTGGAAATACTAAGAGGGGGGTGAATCAATATTTCTTTTCAATTGTTAATTTTACCAGTTAGATCACTTATATTTAAAACACAAAATGAAATATAAGAATAAATGATTTTACTAATTTATTCTTTACAATAAATCAAGTACAATATATGTAGGGCTCCAACTGTAGATGAAGACACCAATATTCAATCTCCCAAGCTCCAACTTGTAATTTCCAAGCATCAACTTGGACTTCCAAGGCTCCAACCTTGTCAATTCTGAGGCACCAACCTCAAGGGCTCCAACCCTATATCTGGTACAGGCTCCAACTTGGTCCCTTGAGGACTCCTATCCTCTAGGGCTCCAACCCTATCTTCCAAGGAACCAACCTTGTCAATTCTGAGGCACCAACCGCAAGGGCTCCAACCCTATCTTCCAATACACCAACCTCCTGCTTCATTTCGTCAAGATATATTTGGTTATACTTACGGCTCCCAATGTCTTCTTCAACGAGCCCTGACAATCTTCAACTTACTCTTCACTGTAATCTACACATCACGTCATCAATGACAACCTTTTCTTCGTAGAAGGTGTCACTGCTGCTCTTCATCGTACCCAAACAATTTCTCCAAGTTACTTCATGATGGCTTCATCAATGCATCATCGTCTTCAACAAATTCTCCACAAGATCTTCAATATGTCTTCAAGTTACTCCAAGATGTCTTTCAAGACTCTTCAAGGGTGTCTTCACAAGGTGCTCTAAGATTAATGTTAATAGATCTCCATATCAAACTTCAAGGGGTCTTCAATTGCTTCAAAGACTTCTAATACTACTTCAAAAACATCATTCAAATATCTTCAATATGGAACCTTCTTCAAGGTCACTCCACAAATACTTCAGTCAAGTATCAACATCACAGTCCAAGGTATTAAAGACTGCACTCCTGTCCAAGCTTCTGTGTATGAGCTACTAAATAGTCCGAGCTTGTGTACTGTTTGAGTTTTGCACCACTGTTCACTGTTTTAACCGAGCCAAATATATACCACAACCTGAGCCTAGAAAACACACCATAGTCCATGTAGTTATTGTCTTGTCACATTTCCAAGCTTCTACACTTATGGTAGATCCGAGATACTGTTTGTTGACTGAGCTAATTTGAGAGACTGTGCTTGTAGCTTAGTCCGAAAATTTGTGCACTAAGCCAAGGTTCTGTGATGCTAATAAAGGTTTTGTAGCCCTAAACCGAGGCTTCTCAAGATCAAAACAGAGGTGTTGTAGGTGTATACAAGTTCTGGACTGAAACTTCGGATCTGACCTTTTGAAATGTGCCACTAAGAGAAAAAAAAACTATTGCACATTTTTGTCACATCAATGGACTGGTCAAGGTTACTAACAGTCCCTTGTCAGCCACTCCACCTCTTCCAAAAGACCTCCTACAGCTGTGGCCTCCTCTTTTTAAGTTTTTCCCACAACTTTCTCCCTTTCTTGGCTAATACCAGCCGTAAGAAACCTTCCTCGACCCTCTTGTTGAGAGAAACAAGGTCTGCGGCCTTACTGTGTCAACAAATAGCTCCACAACACCCAATTTCAGAGACTGTCTAGGTTGCTGCCTATTTGTTTAATCATCTGGGAGCTACGGTCTGTAGAAAAGATGAAACCCACACAAAAGAAGCCCAAAATGATAGATTTTCCTGCTCCTCAGCTTCCTGTAGATGTCTTCTGAAATTATTGACCGAATTGATACCAAGAAATTAATTTTGGACTGTGTATATATAGTCTTTATTATGATGACAAACGAAGAGACACGTCACTGTTATGTAGGTCGACTTGAGAGGTTAGGACAGGTCGGCTCCAAAAAAATAATTATTGCACAACTTCAAAAATCAATATCTTTCCAACCATGGGTAGTTTTGGGGCATATGAGGGCTCTTTGGAAAGAGGAAGGAGTCATCCTTAATATGGTGAAGGAGCCATTTTGAAATTATGTCTTCAAGATGTCAAAAAATAATTTTCTTTATGACTGTTTTGAATTTTTTAGTGCAAAAGGTGATTAGGATAGCAAGAGGTCATTACTGTCTTCTCCATTTTCATGTATCCAAAAATGTCATTATATGTCATCAAGTATGGTGAGGTCATTCATGTCATATCTCCCATCATTTTCCATGTCATGATTATATATGTCCTTATGTGTGATAGTGTAGCATCAATCATGTTACCAACCATGTCATAGTGCAACATCCATTAATTTCCATCTAGAGAGCCCATCATGAGATTTATATTTCATCAATGTAAGGTCATTCGTGTATAGTCCTCCATATGTCATCAATGGCTTGTATATTCGATACATCATTAAGTGTAGTCTTCTAGGTTACCAAACAAGTTACATGATTGACACTTGGCACCTTAAGAATATTCAACATCTTGATATCTTGTTTGTTCCAGACTTCTTTATCAAGAGTATGCACATCATCATTAATGACAGCCTTATTAAACAAGAGGTACTTGTCATCATGAGCAAGGACATGTTTATATGAGGTCTTCATGATGTTACTGCTAAGGTTTTCCATTAGGGTTATTAGGACTTTACAAGAATATTGATCCCCATATTGACATCAATGACAACCTTAGACCAACATATCATTCCCTTCAAGTGAGAGAAAAACTACCAATATTCTTCAATTGATCCATTATGACCTATCTGGAATGTTTCCCATAACATCATTGGGAGGATACTTATATCATGCAATTTTTGTTGATGACTTCTCTCACAAAACATGGATATATTTATTGAAGAAGAAGGAAGAAGTGTTCAAATGGTTCCGTTCTTTCAAAGCTTTGGTGGAAAATCAAATAGGGAAGAAGATAAAAATATTGAGGATTGACATTGGAATCAAATATGAATCAAATGAATTCAATTACTTTTGCATAGAGGCTCACAGTAAGAGGGAGATAACCATTCCATACACTCCTAAGCAAAATGGATTTTCTGAAAGAAAGAATCAAACAATCATGGAAGCCACTCGTGCCATGCTCCATGATCAAGGTCTATTGAAGTTATTATTGGGAGATGCTTCCAACACTTTCGTGTATGTTCAAAATAGGAGCCTGCATCAAGCACTAGACTTCTAGACACCCGAATAAGTTTTCACTGGTAAGAAACCTAATTTTTCTCATTTTAAAATATTCATTAGAGGAAATTTCAGCCTAAAATTTCCCATGAAATTTTCACGTAATTTCCATGTCATAATATGTAAACCAATCAAGATCCTTTAAATTTAAAAAGATACAGATGTAAATATTTTCAAGGGAAAAGAAGAAAAACTATTTTTTTTAATTGAATTTTTGGGTTATCTCCTTATAGGTTTACTCAAATTTCAAGTGTAGATACTCGAATTCCACATCCAACGAGTACCCATTATGCATACTTTTGAGAAGACCCACACTGATAAAAATAGAAGATACATTAAAAAAACGTGTTCAACATGTTTTTTAAATGTATTTTCAATTTTTATCAGTGTGGGTCTTCTCAAAAGTATGCATAATGGGTACTCGTTGGATGTGGAATTTAATTATGTGTGCAATGAGTGGATACACTTGAAATTTGAGTAAAACTATAAGGATATAAGCCAAAAAATACAATTAAAAAAAGTAGTTTTCTTATTTCCCCTCCAAAATTCATAACTGTTATTTTGTTATTTTAACTATTATTTTATTATTTTTCCTTAGGAGGCCACTTTTAGTTGAAATTTCCTCTAATGTGGTTGTCTCGTGTATTTTTATGTGCCTAAAGAGAAAATAAACAAGTTATAAGCATATGAAAATAAAGGTATATTTATGGGCTACAATGAAAATTAAAAGGCATATATAATCCATTTTCCTAGATAAAGAGATGTTGAAGTTAGCCATGAAGTCACCTTCGATGAAGACAATGCCCTTGGGAAGGCCAAAGATCTCCCCATTCCAAGGAAAGATAATGATGATTTTGTAGAAAAACAGGATGAACCTTTGACATATGAGCCTATGCCCGATATTGAAGGCCCCGTGAATCTCATTGATCCACCTCCTAGTGATACCTCTACCTCAAGAAAAATACCTTTGTGTCTCAAAGATACTCTCGAAGATGATGAAAGTCATATTTTTCCAAGAGGGACATTTTGTAAAAGTAAGAAGTCAAAAAAGTATCAACAATACTCAATTTCTATGAGTATTATTTTTTAATTTGAGCCATGTATGTTCAAAGAAGATGTAAAGTGCCAAGTCTGTAAGGATGCGATGAATGAGGAATATGAATCTATCATGAAAAATTATGTGTGAGATGTGGTGCCTAGATTGAAGGACAAGTTCATAGTCAACTCAAAATGGTTATACAAAATTAAACATGGAGATGATGGGAGTGCTGAAAAATATAAGTCCAGGTTCAATGCTTGAGGATTCTCTCAAAAAAAATGAGTGTACTATGACGATATATTTGCACTGCTCACCTGATATACCACTATATGATCAATTACTTCATGCCTCTCAAGGATGGAGCCTACACAAAATGGATGTTAAGACTGATTTCTTGCATGGATCTCTTAAGGAGGAAGTCTACTTGGAACAACCTTAGGGGTTTGAAGTGTAAGATCGAAGGACACATGTATGCAGGTTGAATAAATCCCTCTATGGGTTGAAGCAAGCCCCTAGGGCTTGGTATGAAAGGATTGTCAACTATATTATGAATCTGGGATTTACAAAGAGTGATGTTGATCCTAATCTATACTTCAAGGTTGAAAAGAACATGCCTCTCATTTTGGTCCTTTATGTAGATGATCTATTTCTGACAAGTGAAAACCCTCTCATTTATCAATGCAAGAGGGAGTTGGTTTCTGAGTTTGAGATAAAGGACCTAGGACTGTTGCACTACTTCTTAGGCCTAGAGATCTGGAAAAATCCAGGTGATATTTTCCTTTCTCAAGGAAAATACATTATGAAGTTTCTCGAGAGATGTGATATGGTGGATCGCAAGTTTGTGTCTACTCCTATGGAACTCAACTTCAAGAAGTTATGTTGAAGTTCTATTGGGCCCGAATTGGGAAACCCTCCTGAATATCGACAACTTGTGGGGGCCCTAATGTTCTTGGTAAACTCTCATCCTAACATATGCTTCGATGTGAATACATTGAGTCAATTTATGGTTTATCCTCCCCACATACCTTGGATTACTACTAAGAATTTTCTAAGATATCTTCATGGCTCAATCAACTATGGACTCAGATACACTGTCTAGAATTTGTGACTACATGGATATACCGATGCTGAATAGGATGGAAATGTGGTGGATCGAAAGAGAAATTTAGGATGTTTCTTCGCATTGGGGCTTGCTTCAATTTCATGGATGTCAAGCAAGAAGAAAAAATCGATTACTTTAAGCATCGTTGAGGCCAAATACATTGCAACTAGTATGGCCCATTGTGAAGCTGTTTGGTTGAGGAAGCTCTTCAGTGAGCTATTTGAGCACGTGATGGATAACACCATGATCTTCTACGACAAACATAATGAGATTCACCTTTCAGAGAATCATGTGTTCCACGAATGCTCCAAGAACATTGATATTAGGTACCACTTTATTTGAGATATGGTATAATGGAGAGGAATAAGGCTCCAACACATCTGGATTGATGATTAGGTCACAGACATCATCACAAAGACCTTAGGGGAAATCAAATTCTTAGCCTTCCAAGGGAGACTTGGAGTCATGTAAATACCCTCCCATGAGGGTCCCACTTGATTGAACATTGAGCTCTAGGATCTTCTGGGAGCTTGGGGTACTTCTTGGAGCTATGAGCGACCATAGGGTGAGTGGTTCACCTTCCCTTGTGATATGCCATGATGGTTGACATGTGTAGGGTGAGTGGTTCACCTTCCCCTGCGATTGACATATGCATATGATGAGTGGTTCACCTTCTCCTATGGTATATGAGCAGGATCAGTGGTTCACCTTCTCATGCTGATGCCCCAACATACATCCTATCCATGTAGTCTAGGACTCATGGGAAGTACCTCTCATCTGGTCAATGAATTTGGAAAAGTGAATAGGGACCATAAAACTATAGATAGACGCATCATGTATTGTCGTACTCCCTATGTCTAGGATGCATGGTGTTCAACATCTTGATCATTTAGGATTAAATATGATTGGGGTTCTACCTCTAGACTAAATTTTGTCAGTGGAGAGTGGAAAGGTCTTGTGACTCACTCTTGGTCAATTATTCTTCATTATTATGTCATTGTTTAACATAGTTGAGACGAGTTTCAAATATTTTTCATGATGTTAGGATGGCATGATGATTGATGATGATAGATGTATTAGCAGATGGAATTCTCTCTAGTTGAGAGGTAGTGTTAAAATTTGAAACTAGGGCCAAATTCCACCATGGGACAACTCATTTGATGGAGATGATGATTGAATCAAGTTCCTCTTTTCGAGAGGACCAAAATTGATATAAATATCATCCACTTTGGACAAGTAGAAGTGTGTTTTTGAATTTATGCCCACACATGTGCAAATTGTTCAGGTCGAACACATCATCATGTAGACCCATGAAGCCCAATGGACGTAACTCTTCACCCTCAATGACTTGTATAAATACAAGTTCCCTCTCACCTCATTTGGCATCATCATAACACTCATTTTTTCTCTCTCCTTCTCTCATTGGTTCGTGCAACTATTGCATAGATCTTCTCTCTTTCACACGTGTCATAAAAGGATGATTTTTCTAGGAAAATTGCAGGTCTGAATTTCAAGACTGTTGTAGGAGTTTTACCAACATTGACCAAGAACCTTGACTCATCCTTTGACTGTGATTTTTGTGGGAAATTTTATTTTTGGTATGTCATACAATTTGGCACAGGAACCGAGCATTTTTGGGCACTCTGACCGTAGGGCTAACTGCATGGTTGACCACAGAATTGACCAAGTTTGACCACAATTTTCAAGACTATTTTGGGCTGACCTTGACCACCTTATCAGGATGAGTTTATGATTGAGCTCCAAAAAGGAATATTTTTTGTTGAGTTGACCATCTTTGAATTTCTGGTTAGGGCTAAATTTGACTTCAATTGACTACAACTTTGTCAGGGATATTTTGAATGTGATTTGGAAAGTCAAATTCTAAATTTTGTAATTTCTCTCTCTATTGAACATTTGATATAATAATAAGAATATTTGATCAAAGGATTTTCCCCACATTGGGTTTTTTCTCTGATATCAGCCAAATCTGGTGTCCTCTTGTCTTGGCTTGTCTTTTTCATTTTATTTTATGTTCTATCTACAATTATTATCAATGTGATTTATGGTTTATGTGATTTCCGTTGAAAACTAAATTGGAAATTGTCTTTGGGATGCTAAAAGGACATTGAAGTAATTGTGCTAAGCATATAGCATATTATTGTTAACTAAAATTAACAAATGATCTAATCAAAATAAAATACTGATGTGCATATTCCAGCCCCTTGCAAACACAAGTTTAAACACATTCACATTCTTTATAGTAATTCAAACATTCAAATTTCCCTTCTTATAGAACTTTCTATTATATGCTCCATATTTGGAGGACTATCATGCTCCAAGTATGCTCTTGTTTTTATGCATAAGGATTTATTTTTTGTGACCTACATTCACAACCAAACCCATAGGCATTATTTCGTGTAATTGGAAGAACTATAACCACACTCTTAAGCCTTATTCTATTCGGTTGGGGCTCAAACTAGGAGAAACCCTCTCTTCTGAAACTAGAACTTGCTACAAACCAACAACATCGGATATTTGTCTATTTTTTCCAAAAATTTTACTTCAACAATAAAAAAATCCTCTATACATTTAATGAAAATGATAATAGGTGTAGGGATATCATGGAGAGTTTCTCCCTCTGAATGGGAAGCCACTTCAATCATCATCATTCAAAACATCAACCTGTTTATCATAGTACTGTCATGCATCAACATAACTATTAGATTATGAAATCAAACTATATCTAGTTCTATAACATATGTTCATCATGGTCATAACATGTTAGCATCAACTACTTCATAATCACATATGGGAATGACATCAAAACTTCATCAAGGGTTAGTGTCATATGATTAGGGAAGTTGACAAGTGTATCGTCATACTTCAAGGATCATAGTCACTACATCATTTATTCATTACATTATCCAACCATCAAGATATGGAATCCAATTTTACCACATGTCATAATTAATTAAGGTTATCTAAACCTAACCAATGTCAACAAGAAGATCCTGGAAATCAATCTTATTGTTACACTTTCATCTTTCATCATCAAGGTTATCACACTTATCACAAGCATTAGCAATGGTATCAAGTCACCATATATAAAAAACAATGTATCTAACCTGCTTCATAAAATCAAGAAATCCATAATGTCTAAAATGTAAGATACTTGTCAAATATCAAGTGCACCAATATATCACATATGTACCATAAATAAAACTTACTCGCATATGCATATATGAGTCATTCATGAAGGTATTACTCTCACATGCATATATGAGTCATTCATGAAGGTGAAATTACCATCATACCTTAGGGCTTAGATTTCCATCCAATATTGCAACTGAAACATAACATTGAAATAATACGCCATACATACCCTGTAGTATTTAGATATCCGTCTACCTTCTTATTTGACATTGGCAACTAGAGAACTTTGTCAACTTTTCATCAGGTGCCTCTTTCCTTTTCCAACACTAGCTCTTCTCTTATTGCACTAACCATCGTTTCCTGCACCTCATATGATCCTCAAGAAGGATCCACTTATCAAAAGTCATCAGAAGGCTAGAAGTATCCAAACTCTCAAATATAAATGGACGAAGTATAATCAATGATTAGATCAATAAATATAAACAAAGGTAAAGAAATAAAGAAGTAACATAAATCGAAAAAATACTTATCTTCAATGAGAGGTGATCATCTCCCTCTTGAACCAACCTTCAAGAGTCATGACTATCCATCATCCATATAACAATGTTTTCTTCATTATATTTCATCCAACTTCATCTGAAGCTAGGCCTAATTGAGACTATCCCATCTAGTGCTACATCAAACCCATCACAAGTGCTAGAACATCTTCACTTTGATCATGCTAGGGTTTCTAGGTTTCATATCTCAAATATTTTTCATAATCCAGGGTTTTCTTCCAAACCCTAAACTCATAATATCCATCAAACCCTAAAAACCAGATTTCATAGGGTTTCCTTCAAACCCTAGCCTTCTTTTAGGTCTCCTCCATATTCTCTTGCTTCCAACAATGGTCACTTCACAGGGGCGATCTTCAAAGACTTTTCTTCAACCCAACTCTGATACCATGTTGAATTTTCCTTAGGGCTATATTGTTCTTTGCTTTAGACAATTGCATTTCTTCATTTTCATATTAAATTCACCCCACGACACCATATCATTATTCAATTTTACAAATTTATTCACCAACATATGAAATTATATAGAAAGAACAACATCATCCTTAATGCAGCAAAACATAAAGGAACAATAGAAGAAAAAAATTCACACACACCAGGACTGGTCAAAGACTAGGGAGTACAATAATCCATATCTTCAACCATAATACTATCTAGAAAAATCATATCTAAGAGGATGATCCCAACAAAAGTACTGATTAGATATCACTTCACTAGATTGTACTCAACTTTAGTCATTTGTGGTCCACTGTGACAATTGTAAAAAACAAACAATACTCTCCAACCGCAGGGAAGACGTGATGTGTGTGCGGCTGAAAGGCTTCAACCACATAGATGAGACAACTTGCATGCGGTTGCAACCAAAATTTCACTGTGGCAAGCCTACCGCTGAGGCTCAAAAACCGTAAAACAGAAATGCAAACTTCGGAATGTGCATTTTCAACTTCGTGCGAACCAATTCTCCGTGGACCCACCTTAGACATGTGCAAGTAGAAATTATACAAACATGTGTATATCAATGGATTCAATCCGATCAAGCAATGTACTAAAGCTATTTATTGAATCCTTATACAAATCAATTGCAGAAAATAAACACGATCGCCAATCACAACAAGTAAAGAAAGAAACTAATCAAACCACAACACAGATATTTTCCTGGGAAAAGCTTATTACTCAAAACCCCTCTATATTCTATTGTATATTCCACAAGGAATCATGAAACAATTACAATGCACTCTTCTCACAAGAGTCTCTTGCACTCTATTAATCGTCTCACACTTAGCCAATTCTTAGCCTGTCTTCAGCCTGCCTTGATCATGCAATTCATGAGGAATGCAATCCCTATTCCTTAGGAATTTCAACTTTTCTCAACTGCACTAGTATCATGGGCAATCTTGTGGTGTTTTAACTGCATCTGGGCAGTTTTCTAATAACACAACTGATAGTCAACTTCCCTTCAACCTTTGCTTCAACTAGGTCTCCATTGGAACTGGCATGCATGCAAATATTAATAGTAAATCATCAGTTGCATGGCAGATCACTGCATGTGAATTAAATCTGATTTAATTCACTTGATCTCTCACTAGTGCAACAAACAGTTACAACTAGTTCAACTGACTTTGACTCAATTAATTGAGTTAATTGATTTCTCATGCACTTAACTGCAACTTGAACTCTAAAACACATAGAATCACTTTGCATGCCTCACCAACTACCCTCAACTCAAAATTCATGAGCTAACTGAGTTTATCACACTCAATTAACTATTACAAGTGATTATGAGATAAGATTACATTTTATTGTCCAATTTAATTAAGGGATAATTAAATTAGACACATTTCAAATTTATTAAATAAATTTAATCGCACACTAATGTATCACTAGGACCCATCATTACATGACCTGTGGTCCCACACATAGTGTAGGTTTTGTCATGTTTATTCTAGATGCCAATTTCATTATTTCTTGTTGCAAACTTCAACACTCCCTCTCAACAAGAAAGGAATTTCCTTGGATCCACACATGCATCTCTTGCATGTGACATGCAACTATTGCATGCAACACTTCTCTAGCGTTGTTCCCACATGCAACACTTCTCTAGTGTTTCTCGCACATGCAACTTTTGCATGCAACACTTCTAAAACTGAATAGCCTCCAAACAACTGAATCATTATAATGCATCTGTCATCAGTATTATGACTGCTGGTACCTACTGCACATGTCTACTAGACTCTCTGCACTATTGAAATTTTCATCCATGCACTTTTCATTTTTGCCAACTCTGATCTGCACTCCAGTATGTGACACCTGTCACTTTGATTTGTGCCCTCCTGACATATGATTGCATCAATCTAATTGATCTTGCTACTGTTGTACTGTGGGCTCCTCGTAGCCAGGTTCGATCCATGAGACACAACATCTCTAGGACCCTACCCAAATTTCTTCTTGGGATTAATTTTTCACATCACCCCACCTCACACCTGGAGGTATAGCTGCATGTACTCCCTCTGTCCATCTGGATTGAAATTTTTCTACTTGAGTGGTTTCTGCCACTCCATGATCCTCTGCATGTGGCTGCTCCACATCTTGAGGTTCATTCTTCGGAAGCAAGCATTAGGGGAATTTTGAGGTCTAAAATGGGCCTCCTAAGGAAAATGTACAATCAAAATTCACTTTATGAGAACCAAACACATTTTAGGGGATGACATGATCCCTAATGGTTGATGTGGCATTGCTTGAGTTAAAGGTACTTAGTTGTCACATTCTTAATGGTGGATAAAAACACATGGTTAACCATGGTAGTGCTCTAAGTACTTTTAAAGTTAAAGTAAAATACTCATAATAAATGTCATTTCACACTTTTTGAATAAAAATATATTATTGTCATTTCATATTTCTTGAAAGAAACAATGCATATCCCTATGCATTTATTATATTATATTATTTTTATATAGTATATTGATTACATTTTATTATACAATTTAAATAATATAAATTTTAATTAATAACATATAATATAATTAAGAATTTATAAATTTATATTTATATTTTATTTTATATTATTTAAGTACAAAGGACAAATGCATTAGTTGTTAAATGATAATGACTTTTTCTTGAAAATCTCATTTTTATTTATAGTCACATCAATACAATTTATTTATTAATTTTATTTTGGTACAACTTTCGAATTGAACTTAACTATGGTTACATGGATTGTGGTGCAAAAAGTGAATTGAAAATTCAGAAATATTATTTTATTGGTTTAGCTATTATTTTATTTTTTCCTTAAGAGGCCCATTTTAGACCTGAAAATTCCCCTAATGAGTTCCTCATTTGTATGTAAATAAAGCTCCCTCTCAAGGGACAATTGCATGGCTTTCTCACACTTCCCCATGGTACATCCCTTACATGTGTCTATCTATGCAAGAGTACCCTTTGGAAGCTCTGTAGAAATCTGCTACATGACCTTCAAAGATCCGTGGTGTAGATGGCTCAAACTCTTGTGCCATAACTCACCCTCATCTCGGCTCACCACTTTGTCTTCTTTACCCATCAATGTTGTGCAACCATCTACATCAAGTTTATAGAGATTCTTCACACGAATCCCAATCTTCTTGACTTGTCTTGTGGCTTTGTGTCAAAGGAAAGGTTTCCCTTTATTGAAAACCACATCATAACCTATATCCTCAACATTGCGACTGAAACTAAATTCTTTTTCAAGCCTAGTACATGCGTTACATATTTTAATAAGAAGGGTTTACTTGATAGTCTCTGGAAGGTAACTGTACCAATCCCGATAGCACTGTACCACCCGTCATCACCCATTTTTATATGCATCTGGAGGTCCTTCTCCTCCAATCTACTGAAAAGTTCTTTGTCTCCCGTAATGTGGAAAGATGCACCACTATCCAAGTACCACCTTGATCCCATCTCACTTGACACCATGCATGTGATTAGCAATAAGTCAAGCTCAAATTGCGAGGCCAAATTAAAGCCTCACCAGCTGCAGATCCTGAAGCCTTCTTGTTCTTCTTCTTTTGTGGAAAATTAGTGGCATAATGTCCATGCTCATGACAATGAAAACACTTCACTCTGGACATGTCACGCTCCTTGCCTTCTTTGCTGGTCTCAGATTTGGAATGGGATTTCTTTCCCTTCCCCTTCTTCGCCTTACCAGCCAAGGCACAACTTTCTTCATCATGTTATTTGTGGGTCCTCTTGTAGCAGCAGAACTTGTAGATTTGGTTTATGTAGCAGCAAGACTTGTAGATTTGTTGGCTTTAATAGCAAAAGGGCTTTAATTATAAAAATACAAAAGAGGTATTTATAATAATAAATATTTATTGATATGATATGAATAAGATGATTGAAAGTTACAATGAGGTCCTTCTTTTATACCTATGCAAGTGACCTTTCATGAAAAGACATGTCTTTTAGACATGCCTTTTCAGTTAACTAATGACTACTTAACATAATCCTAATTGATTATTTAGTAATCACATTTATTTGTATTTATTCTATTAATGACTATATTTATTACATTAGTTATGAATTAGGTTCATAACATTGCCTTCTTCTCGAAAAGCTTTGTCCTCAAAGCTTAACTTTCGACAATTTCCTTTACTTGGGATTATCTGCTAGACATGTCATTCATCACTGGTACCTTGGCATGTATAATTCTTCAATAATGTTGTCTTGAACTGGGTTCTCTATTGCCCCCCCTTTTTTTTTCTTTTCCTCTTTTTTATTTTTATTTTATATGTATATATATATTATTATTTTTATTTGAATAACCAATTTCAATGTTCTTTTTTTTTTTAATACAGACCAGTACATTATTATTGCTGGATAATATTAAAGAACCTAATACAATATAACTTCAGTTCAGTAAATCTTCACAATCTACCGATTAGTGATTAGAAGACACTACACAAGCAAGAGGGCCCAACATATTTATATCAATATCAATAAGCATCATCATTCCATCATATATGAATTTACGGACAATAATGGCCACTGAGTAACCAACCAGCATGCTTTTCACAAATCTCTGTGTAAGCTTAGGCTCGATAAAGATAGGCCAAACAGAAAACAAAATTTTATTGAACCATTCACATGGCTCTAAAGGAGTTGTTGGCGCTATGTTTAAGATATGACGTTTCCACCTATTATTTAAATCTTCTACAACCAACTGACGCTGGTACCTTCCATGCTTTTTTTATTACACATCCACCGTTTTTATTTTTATACGATACTAATAACCTATGATTCAAACACGTTCAACCGCCACGAGCCACGACGTTCAACGAATTTCACAAGCCACGTTGATTGACTAACCGACAGTTGATTTTCCCACCGTGACTATTACATCGTGACATTTAAAATAGCGTGTCATTTAATTCAAACACCATGCAATTCAATTCAACAACATTGTCCACCGTAACTCTGTGTAACTTGAACCAAAAACAATTGCGAAGGCAGGGACAAGGTTCGAACATCGACGATAGAGGTGGCTGGTGTAGGAAACAAGGGCAGACGAGGACGCGAACAATTGTAGCAACAACAACCCATCGGACGACTATTGCCGACTAGCTGAGAATACCATGTGATAAATCCAACTCGAAAAGATCTGGAAGTGCCTCTCCTGTATACTTCTTTGAAACAAAGTAGCTAAAACCTATGCGCTTACCACGCCTGAAAGGGACAGTTCCATCTTTAGCAATATCAATTGCATCAAAATTGAGAAGAATATCTGACGATCTCAAGAATTTCGCTGCTGAAGCTGTTGGTTCTACCCTTCTTACATGAACACCTTTCTGGTTAGACAAAATTCCCATTTCAATACGCAAATCAGGATTCTCCATTTTTTGCCATTTTCTATTCCAAGTATGGGAAATCCTGTGTAATCTCTCGAACGCTCATAATTCGTGATAAGGTGTGTAATAACAGGAGTTGGTATAACATATCCAATATTTTTTGCATCTTCGAAATCAGCCAAATCAATCTCATTTGAGGCAACACTGATAATGGATGTGCTTATTAGTCTCCCTACCATATGAACATGGGCACGCCGCACCTCAGAATCCAAGTGCACATGAGCAATGGCCTCAGACAATCTTATCAAAGCTTCCAATTGCCTCACTGTTATTCTGTATGCAACTCGACTACCAGGTGCAGCATCACCTTGCCGTAAGGATACATATGCATCAACTAGAACCTTTCTGGCTTGAATAGTACAGAATGTTTTTTCAAAAGGCTTTGGTCCCACTACCGCTATCATAACCACCTCTCCATGACGTTGAAAAATACGACGAAGAGCTAGTATTGTGACACACAGCTTTACATCCGCTATGCTAACTTTTAAAATAGTTCCTCTCTCAGTCATACTCTTCGTCGGATCCTATAACCCCAGTATATCATGAATCAAGTTGGTCAAAACTCTTGCAACACACACCTGAATTTCCCCCGCACTAAACAGTTGGGTGACCAATTCTTTTTCCATTAAACTGAGACCTTCATGTAGATACCCAACGCCGTGAGTCAACACATGACTCAAGGTCGATTCTTTAACTTTTACAATGAAGGGTGCAAGATCTTCTTTAGTACATTGAAGAAATTGGGATCTCTCTCCACCATCTGCATTTGAGTACGGAACAACAAGCCATGGCATCATTTGCAGGTGGTCCTCGAAACATGCATTTTTTTGGCATTGTTTCTACATATTTCCTATTGGAATATCCTGTAGACGAATGTCACTCTTAACTGGGAATTTCTCCACTTCTATAGACTCTTCCTTGTCCAGATAAGAGCAGCCAGAACTGCAATTCTGTTCGTGAGAATTATTGGATATAATGGAGACATGCTTTTATTAAAATGACACGTTTCTGATTCATTTACATGCATTACATGTATGGCTTCATTCCCAACTTCAAGATCTTGGTTGGAAACTAACTTCTCATCTTTTATTTGAATCGTGGCAATTTCATCTCTTGTATAAAAGGCACATTTATGTCCTACGAAATATTTATCTCCACACTTCCAACATTTCTCTTCTTCCTTTTTTTCAATATTAGTTGGTTTTTTTCCTTCACACATTGGTGGGGGAATGTATTTGCTTGAATTTTCCATGGGTGTTCTACTTGATTTTCTCTTGGCATAACTAACTACCTTCTCATTATTACAACTTTTTTTATCTTTTCATTTCTCATGATTTTATTCTTTTTCTTTTTCCACATTTTTATGAAATTGTTCATCTTCTCTTTTATAGATTACTGCAGAATTTTTTTTACAACATGCAGAATTTTTTTTATAACCGTTTGTGACTTCTACACATGAATTCTCTAATTGCTGAAGCTTTTCTTGAATTTTTCTAATCTGCTCAATTTTTTTGGGATCTTCATGTAATGGCACGTTATACAGTAAAAAATGTTCCTGGGCTCGTACACTACGCTCATAGGCTTCTAAGACGATATTTTGTGCCATGGCTCTGATATGGCTCTGATACCACTGTAGCAGCGGAACTTGTAGATTTGGTTTCTGTAGCAGCAAGACTCGTAGATTTGTTGACTTTAATAGAAAAAGGGCTTTAATTATAAAAATATACAAGAGGTATTTATAATAATAAATATTTATTGATATGATATGAATAAGATGATTGAAAGTTACAATGAGGTCCTGCTTTTATACCTATGCAGGTGACCTTTCATGAACAGGAAGGTCTTTTAGACATGCCTTTTCAGTTAACTAATGACTACTTAACATAATCCTAATTGATTATTTAGTAATTACATTTATTTGTATTTATTCTATTAATGACTATATTTATTACATTAGTTATGAATTAGGTTCATAACACCCCTACCCACTTTATTTCTGTCCAACATTAGGAAAAGAAAAAATTAATCAAAATTATAATTTATTCCAATTAGCTAAACTGCTTATTTGGAATATTATAGTCCTCCCTGCCAAAACATTTCTTGTACTCAAGCAACTGCAAAGATGGATGCTGAAGAATATATTCCCCCTCCCAAGTGGCATCCTCATTTGGAAGGTTCCTCCATCTGATCAAATACTCCTTCACCACTCTTCTCCTCAAGTGCCTCTCTCTAGTATCTAGGATGGTCTTGGGCTGAAGCACCAAATGTCCGTCATCATCTGTAAGAGGGAGCTCAGTAGTTGTTGACACCTGTTGTCCTAAAGCCTTCTTCAAGCATGATACATGGAAGATGTTGTGGATCTAGCTCCCCTGTGGCAACTCCAACTCATATTCCACATCCACAACTCGTCAGACAACTCTATAAGGCCCATAGAAGCGAAGCTTGAGGTTATCAGTTTCCTTATGCTTCACTGTGGATTTCCTGTATGGATGAAGTCGAAGGTACACCAAGTCCCCTACATTGAATTGCTTCTCTATGCGGCCCCAGTCTGCATACATATTTTGTTGGTTCTGCGTTGTCTTCAAGTTGTCCTTGAGAGCCCTGAGGATGTCCTGACTCTCTTGGATCCAATCTTTGGCCTCTAGGGCCTTACTAGCTCCAAACATGGCATCAAAAAACGCCAGTGCATCATAACCATATAAAGTATGGAAAGGGGACATACCAATAGAGATGTGGAAAGTGGTGTTGTAACAATACTCCCCCAAATGCAGCCATCGTAGCTAGACCTTCTGCTGCCCGGTGACATAGTTGCAAAAGTATCCTTCCAGCCACTTATTCACTATCTCCATCTGCTCATCGGTCTGCGGATGGTAGCTTGTGCTTGGTGTGAGCTCCATGCCCACCATTCGAAACAACTCCTTTCAAAATCCTCCCATAAACCTGTTGTCTCGGTCACTGACTATGGTCTTATGAAGACCATGCAACCAAAAAATGTCTCTTAAGAAAAATCGGCCACCTGTGAGGCTGTGTACCGAGCTGAAATGACAAAGAAATCTGCATACTTCATCAGTATGTAAACCACGATGAAGATACAGTCATTTCCCTGCACCATGGGCAACCCCTTGATAAAGTCCATCAATATGATCTCCCATTTCCCCTTAGGAATGGGAATCGGCTCCAAAATTCCTGTTGGATGGGTCAACTCCCCTTTGTTCCTCTAGCAGACTACGCACTCCCAAGCATGTCAGAGTACATATTCCTTGAGGCCTTCTAGGAGAGCCTCTCTATGATGGCCTTGTAGGTTTTGGTGAACCCCTGGTGCCCTGATAGTGGGGAGTCATGAGATGAATGGAAGATATTCTCTCGCAACTGAGAGTTGGCTGTCAAAAATATTTGGTCCCAATAATAAATGACCTCATCCATCACCCGGTATCGGTCATCCGTCACCTGTCCATCCAAAACATCGCATGCAAACTGGTCCTTCGAATACTCCACCAGTAAATGTGCCTTCTAATATGCGTCTATACTCATCAGGGAGAGGGACATCATCCTCCATGACAAATCATCAACCACCACATTATTCTTCCCCTTGACATACTCAATGTCAAATTCGTAGGCCTGGATATTACTGACCCACTTCTGTTGTCTCTCGTGCAACTGCTTCTGCTATAGGAAATAATAGAGGTTGTTATGATCAGTCTTAACCTTGAACTGATTCCCCATCAAATACTATCTGAACTTGGATAGTGCATGCATGATGGCCAACATCTCTTTGTTATATATGGGATAATGCTTCCCATGAGGCAAGAGCTTCAACTCTCGAAAGTAATGGGGTGTCCATCCTACATCAACACTTCCCCAACTCCTACCCTGGATGCATCACACTCCAAGACAAATGACTTGGTGAAATCAAGGAGTACAAGTACTGGGCAACTACTCATCACTTGATTGAGGTAGTCAAAATCCTCCTGCATTGTGGGGGTCCAAGTGAATGCTTCCTTCTTGGTCAAATTCGTGAGGGGCGCAACTAACTGAGAGAATCCCTTCATGAACTTCCTATAATAAGTGTAGATGCCCACAAATCCCCTTGGCTCGGTGACATTCTTGGGCTCTGACCAATCTATGATGGCCCTGATCTTCTCCTCGTGCACTCGTACATCATCCTCTCTAATAATGTGGCCCAAGTATAGCATCTTTGTCAGTCCAAACTTGCACTTGGACAACTTGGCATAAAATTTATGCTCCTCCAAAATACACAACATTGCCTCCACATGTTGCAAATGCTCCTCCCATGTTTGGATATATATCAAGATTTCATCGAAGAAGAATAACATGAACTTCCTCAATCGACCATGAAAACATGGTTCATGAAGGACTGGAATGTGGCTGGAGCGTTGGTTAGCCCAAAGGGCATCACCAAAAACTCAAATTTCCCATAATGGCATTGGAACATTGTCATGGGGACATCCTTGTCCCTCACCCGAATATGGTGGTACCTCAATCTCAAATCTATTTTGGAAAATAACTGGGTCCCCCTCAACACATTCATAAGATCATATATCCACACGATGGGGTAGCGGTTCTTCATTTTATTATTGTTCAGGACCCTATAATCGATACACATCCTTAACATACCATCCTTCTTCTTCATCGGGACAACTAATGATGCAAAGGGGCTCGAACTCGATCAAATATGCCCCAAGGAAAAAAGCTCATGTATGGCCCTCTCGATCTCATCTCGGTAAGCCTTGGGGTGCTTATATGGAGTAGAGATCATGACTTGAATGTCGGGCTCCAACGCAATGGTGTGCTCAAATCCTCGGTCAGGTGGCTGCCCTGGTGGAATGTCCCCAAAAACCGTGGAGTATCAGTCGAGGATGGCCTATGCATCTGGATGAGGGGGTCTAGTTGCCCCTTCTTCCTTTGAAATCCTCAACTCAACTACCCACTCTATATCTCCTTGTCTGAAATCTGCCTCCATCCTATGCGCAGAGACTGTCTGGGGTGGATACAAATGTATGCCCCTAAGAATCACAGATTTCATGTTCTTATCCAGGAACTCCATCTCCAGCTTTTGCTAATATGTAGTGACCCTACCAAGGGCGAAGAGCCATTGGACCACCAACACTATGTTGGTGTATGGAATGTCAACAAAAAAGGAATGATTTGTCATTGAGCAGGTCCCCATGGTCACGATCAAGGCTAGAACATAACACATGCAATGCATGGTCCTAACTACTGACACTAGCAAAGAAAAGCCATCAAATCCCTCTATCTAAGCATCGATGAAGTTGTGTGTGGCTCCACTGTCCACAAGCACTGAGACATGCTATCCCTGAACTATCACCCTAATCCTCAGCGTCAAATATTTGGGTACCCCACACAAAGATGAAAGGACCCCTCTGGTCAGTGTAGACGCTGATCCTCCTGCTAGTGGTGGGGGTGGAGGTGGAGGCCCTTCCTCTTGAGATTTTGCATTGTCTTCACCTACCATCTCAAATATTGTCTCCTCTTCTCCCTCAATGTCTGAGAAAACCTCAATGTAGCATGCCTTCCCTCCGGAACACTTGTGACTCGGTGCCCATGACTCCTGGCATGTGAAGAAAAGCTTCTTCCTCCTCAAATCTCTCCTGGTGTCATCATCTAGTGGTCCCCGACCCTGGTTCTCTCTCGGGGGCGGAGCTCTTGCATCCCTTCCTCTCTCCTGGAAGGCTGATCTATTGGGCATAGGGGCCCTAGCCCTCGACAATGCATCCCTGAACATCCCGCGTCCTCCCAACTACGTACTGGAGGGTAGTGGGTCGAGTTGACCTCACTAGCCCGTGCAATTCCTCTGCCAACCCATCTATGAACATAAAAATCCTCCTAGGTTCCGATAGATCCAAAACCATCACTGTCAACCTCAAGAAATTATAAATATACATCATCGGGCTCCCTGTTTGCTTGAAGTCATCATACCTCTCCTTGTGAAGTCATCATACACTGTCACCCTTGCATGACCCAGCATAGTCAACCCATGAAACCATCAATCATGGGCTTCTCCCTCCTGGTGAAGTGTCGCCGCCTTGATGGCCTCTATCTATGTTATCTAATTGAGCTAGAAATAGATGTCCAGGTTCTCCACCCTTGCTTTAGCTGAGCTCTTTGAGGACCCATCAAATGTTGGAAGGAACAACCTACCCACAGTATGTTGCAAATCATTCCCCTGCGTGTACCCTCCTCCTCTGGCTTGGCCTTTGGGTTTTTTGTTGTTCTTCAGCTGGAAGAACTCATTGAAGGTAATGGCCCTTCCAAATTCTATCCCATAGGATTGGTACTTGACGAAGAACTCTCCATAGTGAATCTCCTCTGGCTCCTGCTATCCTCTTGTCCTTGAAGCTAGGAACATGGGAATGGTGGAAGGTGATGGAGTGTAGGGTATGATCGACAAGGTAGTGTGAGGGCTTGCCTATGCTGCGAAGTGTCGGGCCCTTCTCCAATCTCAAATTCCCCTTGAATTCCATTCCCCTTACTGCCATTACTGGGTTTCTTCCCCATCTCCTCGATCCTCTTAGAGAGGTCTTGTACATATTTCAACAGAAGGTGGGAAAACTCCTTCTCCTCGGTCCTCCCATCATCCGTGTGTGCCATATCTCTCTCTACAGCCTTCTAAACACTGTCAACCTGATCTGGAGTGATTTCAAGCCTCCTTTATCTACTTCTGTATCTCTGCCACCAGTAAGTCGGGTTTTGTCTGTCTTCCAGTGTCATAGACTGTGTGCACTCCTTTGGAAATATATTTGGTCCCTTATATAATTTTCAATGCTCCTTCGAAAGAGTGTAGTATTCTAGACTTGAAGTGATTAATATAGACCTGAGGTTGTAACTGTTCCCACAACCACTAAAGTAGATCTCTCGATTGGCCCAATATACTTTAAAAAACATTGTAATTCTTATATCCTTCCTAGGCTAGCATCTCTGCCACTTATAGGTCTCGACTTCCATATATATGTATGCCCAAGTCTCTTTAGATCTTATACCTCATATACTTCATTCACTAGTTTATAGAGCTACACCCTTCTCTAAATGTACACAGGTCTCTTTTCAATGATTACGAAAGTCCTTGTGTTGATTGTAACTTCTAATAAGGTCTTCCAATGAGATTAAGAATGCCTCTATGTTGTCCAGTCTTGGTTTCTTCTCCAAGTAGAGTCTTCACTGGTTACAAGGACTATCTCTACTCCTCATTTACTCCAAAATTCGGTCACTTGTCTATGCACAAAACTATAAACTTCGGATTTCTGATATGACACATATCATTTAGAATTTTCGTATTTTTATAGGTGATTTCAAACCTTAAATTTATGCATAAAGGTTCATTATTTTTCACAAGTGGCTCGAATTGGTCTAGGCTTGTAGTCTAGACTTTCAACCCTTCAAAAAGGTGTTTCTTGTCTCTTCTAATCATCTTCCCCTTATTACCCATGTTTGCGGCCTCAATCACTAATATTTTGACTGATAAGGTTGCCCATAATTTTGTTTTTAGACTTGACACTTTTTCTAAATAGTTCGACCTTTAAAACTAATGCAAATAATGCCTCTTTCTTCACACACCTGTGATATTCAAGCTGCCATCATGCTTCTATCCTTAGCTCTGATACCATTTTGAGAAATCTAGGGCATCTTAATTAGGGTTTATTTCAATCATATTTCTCTTATCTTTGACAAGTATTTGTGACATTATTTATATTCCTATTCTTATATGTTCATCATCAAATAAATTCCAATACAATGAAGATCACAAAGACAATAAAGAACACCAGAGATAGGCTCCAAGCCAGGGCGAAACCCCTCTTCTAGGAGAAAACCCAAAAGTTTCTTCTCTTCTTCAAGAAATAAATCAAATGAGACAACCAAGAACTTTGACTCAACAATAGGTCCTCCTCTAGCCACCAAGTCAACCTCTCATCGATGAAGACAGAGATAAAATTGTAATATCATAAAAAATCAAACCAAATCAATGAAAACTTTCTCCAATTAGCATCTCGGTCTTCCTTTTATTGACTTTGCCCTCATCCCTATAACTTTCACTATTTTATCTCAAATATCTTTGCATGTGTGACAGATAAGGAGATTTTTTTTGTTCCTTGAGTCCTTCTTCATATATACTCTTCCTCCTTTGCAATAAGTATTTACCATTTTCGCACTCCTATATTCCTTGCAATTGCAGATCAAAGGCTCGTCTTGGTTTGAATCTTCCACAAGGTCGAATGCATTAATTATATGTAGTCTTTTGGAGGTCAAATCATCTTCAACAAGGCCGACATGAAGAGAGGAGGTAGGCCAACTTGGTGGAGAAGGCATAGACGACCAAAATACATAAAAATGAATTTCTTTCTTTGACATAATGAACCCAATAAGGATTGTTTACATCATGACTTAGACTTTGACTCAAGACACAAACCCTAGAGCACTCAGTGGGTGCTTTTGACCCAGAAATAAAATAAATAAAGCATGAAACCCATGCTTATAAATAATTTTCCTTTTACAATAAATTTTCTTTTCTTTCTTTTCAACAAATAGATTACATCATGACTCAAATACAATTATGAAGATCAATACTAGTTACATTTCTCAATATATCTCCACGAGCCCCAACTTGTCTCTGAAGTACACAAACTTATCCCTCGAAAACGACTTCGTCAGAACATCAATTGTATGCTCATCAGTGGATATGTACTCGAGCCTTATTTCTCTCCTCTGCACCATGCCAAAAATGTAGTGGTACTTGATATCAATATGCTTTGACCTGTCATGGAACAAAATATTCTCTGAAATCTTCACACAAATTTGATTATCACAATGTATCACTGTCGGTTCCAACTCTTGGTCGAAAAATCCTACAATGGAACCTTCCACAACCATATTGCTTTGGTACAAACCTCATTGGCTGCAATGTACTCTACTTCAACATTGTTGAGTGCAGTTGACCTCTTCTTCTTGCTCATCCATGATATCATAGCGAATCCAAAACTGAAGCATACTCCCGAGGTATTGTTCCTATCTTCATCACTTCCTGCCCAATCAATGTTTGTATATCCTTGAAGCTTGAAATCCTTGTTTGCAACATATCTCAAGCCATAGTTCACTATACCATGCAAATATCTCAAGATGTGCTTTGCTGAAATCCAATGGTCGTGTCTTGGTTATACCTAGAAATGGCTCAAGGTATTCATAGCAAAGAATATGTCTTACCTGATGTTAACCAAATACATCAACATATCAATCAGCCACCAGTACATAGATGGGTCTACCAATCTAGAGCTGAAGCCTCTTAACTTCTTCAAGTTAGTCACCATTATACCAAATTTCTAAAAGATCTCTAACACATACTTTCCTTGACCAAGGAAGACTTCACCAGGTTTATGTCATACTTCTAATCCCAAGTAATAGTGCATCAAACCAAGTTCCTTCATATTGAAATTAGAAGCCAATTTCTTCTTGCATTGAATAATAAGAGGCTTGGCACCTATCCTAAATAAGTCATCGACATATAATAATAAGATCATAGGTGAATTACTCACAACCTTAAAGTAAAGGTTTGGATCAATTTTTCTTTTGGTAAGTCTTAGTCTTTTGAAATAGCTATTGATACAAGCATACCAAGCTCTTGGAGCTTACTTGAGTCCATACAAGGCCTTTTCCAACCTGCAAACATGAGACTCTTTTCCATATACCTCAAATCCTTGAGGTTGCTCTATGTACATCTCTTTCTCAATTATGCCATTGAGAAAAGCAATATTTACATCCATCTAATCATTAGGGGAATTTTAAGGTCTAAAATGGGCCTCCTAAGGAAATAATAAAATAATAGCTAAACCAATAAAATAATATTTATGAATTTGCAATTCACTTTTTGCACCAAAATCCATATAACCATGGTTAAATTCAATTCAAAAGTTGTACCAAAATAAAAATAATAAAAAAATTGTATTGATGTGACTATAAATAAGAATGAGATTTTCAAGAAAAAGTCATTATCATTGCACAACTAATGCATTTTTCCTTTGTACTTAAATAACTTAAAATAAAATATAAATATAAATTCATAAATTCTTAATTATAAAATATATTATTAATTAAAATTTATATTATTTAAATTATATAATAACATGTAATTAATATACTATATAAAAATAATATATTATTTTATGTATTAATTTTATATTACATATTGAATTGATTTTATTTATAAATAAATATTTGAAAATATACAAATATAATATTTATTGAAAAGTGTGTAAATACATAAGATTGTGTAGGGATATGCATTGTTTCTTTCAAAAAATATTAAATGATAATAATAATATTTTATTCAAAAAGTTTGAAGTGACATTTATTATAAGTACTTTACTTTATGACTTTAAAATGCTTAGAGCACTAGCATGGTTAACCATGAGTTTTTATCCACCATTGATAATGTGACAAGTAAGTACCTTTAACTCAAGCAATGCCACCTCAACCATTAGGGATGATATCATCCCTTAAAATGTGATTGGTTCTCATAAAGTGAATTTTGATTGTACATTTTCTTTAGGAGGCCCATTTTAGACCTCAAAATTCACCTAATGGCAATTCCCATCCTATAGAAGCAACAAGTGAGATGATTGATTTAATTGAGGTGTACCTGGAAACTAGAGAAAAAATATCATCATAGTCTTCTCCCTCTTTCTAAGAGAATCTTCTTGCCACAAACTGTGCCTTGTATTTTTCAATACTCCCATCTGCAACATGCTTAATATTGCATATCCACTAAGAAGTCACCGCTGACTTCCCTTCAGGCCTTGGCATGATTTACCAAACATCATTCTTCATGATTGATTGGTACTCTTGATTCACTGCCTCTTACCAAACCAGTTGACTAGCTACTTCTTTATATGTTGAAGGTTCTTCACCAATGAGTTTTTTCATGAGAGATGCATAGCTATAAGATTCCTTTTTTTTGGTGTCACTTATGACAAGGTTATGATGAACTTCTAGAGTTAGAAGCAGACAGGTCACAGATACAGGTTGGTCCATCAACGGGCCCAGGGGATTTTTGTAGGAGTTTCGACGAGTTTCTATGATGACTGGTGGCATTTGCTTGATATATTCCATCATCCACACTGTATGCCTTTCATTCCGGTGCATTTCGACAACTTTCGAAAAACTGAGTTATTTTTGGGCTTAACTCAATTAATTACGCTCAAGGTGGCATTTTGGGAGGAATACGTGATAAAACACCTTAGTGTAATATCTCGTTGGAACCAGGATGAAAATACCTACATGATGGGGTGATTAGACATAAGTTTCAGTGACCTAAGGAGACATGGTGGTCGATTTACTCTTTCCTGCATTAAAATAGAATATTTTAATTGGAAAATAAGAAGGAAAGGTGCTCCATGATTAAAATAATGATAAATAAGGCTTTAGAAGGATCCATGAGATATATAAAAAGAAGAGGAGGAAGCAATTGAGGGACATCTTGGTTTTGATCATTTTTTCAAGTGAGAGGTTTGTGAACTTGATTCTCTATTTCATTGGTTGCCCCAGGACAGAAATCCTCGGGTGTGTTATCGAGTGTTGGACAGAAAACCAATACTATTGAAGAGGTTTCACTCAGAAATCTCACAGTGCTTCTGTGGAGTTTGGAGATGTCAGTTTTTCCATAGCTGATTTGCAGCAGTCTTTTCGACGAGCCATTTACATCATTGCCAATGGCATTCATCAGTTGGGCCAGAGATCTTTTCTGGGTTTTGCTTTGCTTGCTTGGCAAGATCAGGGAAGAAAGAAAGAAAGAAAGAAAGAATTTTTAATGTCCACGAGGCTAAAAATAGCCTTCATGTTGATGTACTATTTCTCGTGGATTAATAAAATGGCTCAGTGATTTTATCGGCATCCATTGTGTATTATTTGTTGACTGCATTTATTTTACTGCTCAAGTTTATTTCGGGTATATATTGTTAAAATCCCCATTTGAAGATATTACAATGGTATCAGTTCTTGGCTTAGTTGTGGGTTTAAGGATTCCGCCTATTTTTTCTAGAATCATTATTGTTGCAGAAAGAAATCTTGTAAATCTGCGGCCAAAGACAATTTTGATTAAAAGGTGGAATAAGAAATTAAATTTGGTGATTGGGATCGATTTTTTTTTTTTTTATTAAATTTCGATAAAGAGTAAAATCTTTGCCGAAGGCAGATTTGCTCAAAATCTCAGAGCATATTTTGGTGGAAAAACCGCGCTATGTGCCGGAACTCCCACAGAATATTGGATTACCGTAACCCCGAGTTTTTGTGGAGTGCGAGAGTCGTGGAGTGAGATTGAACTCGACCAACAACGTTGTGGGCGTGGATAGAGGTAATTGAGAGTCTGAGTTGGATGCCACATTCTCCCGATCGGGCCACGCAGAGGAACGATAGTAACCACAGAGATCGTTCTGTTCGGTTACGGAAGCGTAGCTTGTGGCCAGAATTTGTCTTGGGGGTGAACGTGGCCAACACATGTAGTTGAATCACAGTGCGTAATTCAAAACATGAACGTGTCGCGGGAATGATACCCGGTGCACGCAGAGGAACGATTAAGGAGAAAGACCATCATACTTGTGGGTTATTGTGCATACATCACATTGGCAATGTGTGTCGATGTGAGTATGTAAGGCAGAATGGATTATACATTGCAAGGTTATAGTGCATGACTCAGACGAGTTCGAGGAGTCTTTTCTATGAGCGGAGCAACTGACAGAACAAAGATGGAGCACCTGTACAAAATGTTGGGCGTTGGTAATGTCAAAGCATGATTGGAAGAGCGTTGAGATATTGCATGATAATTGGGGCAGAGAAGCGACTATAGTGCCATCGGAATTGCAGGAAAGACATCATATATGCGTACACCGGTTCAGTGACTATTATAGCCATAGTTGCGGTGAAAGATGAGCACACGTCGAACGCTGTGGGTTCGGAGTTAGCGTTCAGAGCAAAAAGAATCCGTCTCTGAACAGGGAGTAGACGCTGGACGTCACATTTCGAAGCCGATATCATCTTAAAAATTCAATTGCAGGAGTTTTTTCATTCACGGCTAAAGACTTAGAGTTGCTGAAGACTTCAAGTTGTTTCCCGCGGGAGTGTAATGTTGCTCCCTCGGGCGAATTGAAAGCAGTCACAACCGATTTTTCATGACGGATTTCCAAAACTACTTGGGTATGCTATGAACCAAGTCATACGTAATGCAAGGCGATTCAATCTCGTACGTGAATGTGGAACGAGGCCACTGAAAGGGCCGAGTTTCTATTACAAAGAGGCCGAATTGGACGTGTGGATTATACGTTGTGGCAGATTGTCATTGAACGACAGAGTGAAGACACCTGTAGCATTCGTTGGTGAAGGGACCAACTACACCGAGTAACAAGTAAATTTGTTGATGAAGGGATGTTACAAGTTCCAACACCGTTTTTTATCTCCTAAATTTCTGAGAGTGTTTTTTTATTATTGTTGAGACAAGAATACAGTCTGCAAAGATCCATCCATATGATTGTCTTTTATGCTGGGTGGTGGGAATGTCTGGTTTAATCAAGTGTCATATAGAGTGTTTATTTGACTGCGCTAGGACAGTAAGTCAATAGATACTGTTATAAATTTTCCTTGTGCTTGAATAACAATGTCTTAGTCCTCGAAGGTCAAAATATTTGCGGCTGAGTAAGAGAGTATGTAACCTATTGCCTCATTTTGCTTGCAAGTGTTGTTTATTAGCAGCAAGGGTTTGTCCATGTGAAGTCAGCTGGTCATTGTGTTTTCATAGACTTGTATGAGTCCTTGAGTGCTAGTATCTTGTATGTTGAGTCTTTGTATTATTGCTACTGTCAAGTTTGAGTAGAATATTGTCTATGCTTGCAGATGTGGGAAGTTATATTGAGACAACT
The DNA here is from genome assembly GCA_034641835.2 of Pinus albicaulis. Classification (NCBI taxonomy): domain Eukaryota; kingdom Viridiplantae; phylum Streptophyta; class Pinopsida; order Pinales; family Pinaceae; genus Pinus; species Pinus albicaulis. The sequence goes on along the minus strand of CM076579.1, from coordinate 886,440,433 downwards.
AGTTATATCAATGTGATATTATTGAACCACCATTACTGATTATTTCCATATGTGCTGCTGAACAATGAGGTTTTTAAAACACCTCTTAAACCAACACAACAACGCCCTAGTGAACTATGATACACACTCGGAAACTAAACAGAACAACAAATCTCTTTCAAGAGAGATCTGTGTCATTCTTCAGAGAGGACAGTCAAAGGATGTGCAGAAGAGGGAGGAGATGGCCACAAATTATTTGCACTTGGAACATATTTGAAGCACATGAAAATCACATGGAGAGTTCTTTCCAAACTTGATGAACTCCTTTCCAAAGTAAGCCAGTTAGAAGGGAAGAAACTGATTTGGGCCCTAAAACCTGCTATGCTTGCTCTTATACAACCCAAATTCTTGGAAGAACCTTGTGAGGGGTTCAAATTTTTTGTTGCATCATCCCTCAGTAACATTGTGAGGTTGACCGCACCTATAGCTCTTTTCAGTGATGATGTTATGAGGGATGTTTTCAAGTTTGTAGTGGGGACTTTCCAGGATTTGGACAACAGTGCAGGCTCCACCTTTGGGAAGAAGCTTGAGGTTTTAGGAAGTATGGCCACATTCAGAACATATGACATCATGTTTGATCTTGAGTGTGATGGCTTGATTCTGCATATGTTCCAATGCTTCTTCATCATTAGGAGACATCATCCTGACGCAATCATAGCATACATACAGTCCATCCCATCGTCATGTATGAGAGACCGTGATGCCATTTGCCGGGAGTTGCAGACTAGGTTGTTGAGAATTTGGAGGGGAGAGCGGTTGGTCTCACCTACTGCTTATGAGCTAGCCCAAGTGATGGTTGAGCAGAACATTGGATTGTTCAGGAGACAATTGACCAGGGAGGAGTTGCTCGAGTTTGGAGGATCAAGCAGCAAGAACGAATTGAGGTGGAAGGGACTTTGCTTCATTTGCAAGGGACCTTGGGGACCCGATCACTCATGCTTGAGAGATGCAGATGAGGTGGTGGGTAGAACAGGAGGACATTCCTTCTGTATGTCAATATGAGGACTCTTCTTCGGATGCGTCATGGGGTCATATGAGGATGCTTCTGGGGAGCGTGAGAAGTCATGTGAAGTTGCTGACAGTAGGCCAGATTTGTATTCTAGTGTGCAGAGTGACCGGTCAGGGGACTCTATGGGAGATGTTCAGGATGATGAGTTACTTGTGATGATTCAGCTAGAGTATCATATGGTGGAGCATGAGTCAGCCGAGGAGGAGGCTATTCATATCATGCATGATAGTCCTTTAGGGGAGAGCTAGATGGAGGCTCACATTGAGTCTGTGGTGGATGTATGGCTACCCTCACGGTCAGCGATTGGTGAGGCGCAGACAGATGTACAGGCATCTAGTAGGGTGACAATAGTTGCAAATACTTATCCTCAGGAGATGTTGAAGGTCAATGGGGTATTTCTGCGGGAGTCTAGCAGACAGTAGGAGAATGACACTCCTGATCAGGAGAGGGATGAGTTGTTGGAGATGGTGGTACATCCATATTTGGGCCAACCCACATATGAGGTGCAGATAGATGCACATGCAGTCAATAGAGTTGCAGTACTTTCAGGGAGCAACACTCTCCAGGAGTACATTGATGGGGCTTGTAGCATATCTTTCCCACATTGGTTGATTATAGGGAGAGGGGATTTCTTCTATAGGCAGATCTCGTCGGCAGATAGGACAAGGCAGAACGAGTTGAGTATGGACTAGCGACCTCACACCAGACTTGTTCTACATGCAAGTGTCACTGCATTTGATTCTTCTTCCGGGATAGATTGGAGATAGATCATGAGTTGGTATCCTATTGATGGTACAGTCTTCTTAGTTAGGAGCATCACAAAGCAGGGACCCATAGACATGACATATACTACAGTTCCCAGCTGGCAGTGGGACACATGTCGACAGTTTATCATTATTCTATCCTGAATTCAGGAAAGTAGGGTTAGCATTGGTTTGAGTTAGGGGTTGGATTGGAGAGAGGTGATGAGTTGGTACACAATTGGTGGCGTAGCTTATACAATCAGAGGTACAACACAGCAGGCGCTAGGGAGCATTGATGCTTGTTGGGGGACTTCGCTTCATGGGGAAGCAACTATAGCCATAGGGAGTGCACAGTCCGACCCAGAGAACTTGGCCGATGGTTAGCCATGGTGGCGTTGGGATCCGGGAGGATCAATTAATGTTAGGTACAGTGAGAGATCAGTTTGGGATCCCGACATTGAGGAGTCTGTTTCGGGTGACTTGACATAGGAGCATGGCAGCGCCTAGGGGTTTGTATGGGATTCAGGCATTGGGTCTCAGTTGCATCGGGCCAACAGTGTGGCTCACATGTTGGGATTTCTTGATGGCAAGCAATATTGGGGTGGAAGTTTTGTAATATTCATTTTTTTTGGTATCACCTATGATAGGGTTAGGATGAACTTCCAGAGTTAGGAGCAGACAGGTCAGAGATACAGGTTGGTGTTATTAGTGGGCCCAGTGGCTTTTTGGAGGAGTTCTGAGGAGTTTCTATGAGGATTGGTGGCATTTGCATGATATATTCCATCATCTGCATCGTTTTCCTTTCGTTCCAGTGCATTTCGACAACTTTCAAAAAACATGATAGAACACCTTAATGTAATAGCTCGTTGGAACCAGGATGAGAATACCTACATGATGGGGTGGTTAAACATGAGTTTCAGTGACATGAGGAGACATGGTGGCCGATTTGCTCTTTTGTGCATTAAAAAGGTATATTTTAATTGGAAAATAAGAGGGAAAAAGTGCTCCATGATTAAAATAATAATAAAATAAGGCTCTAGAAGGATCCATGAGATCTATAAAAAGAAGAGGAGGAGGCCATTGATGGACATCTTGGATTGGATCATTTTATTATGTGAGAGTTTGGAGAACTTGATTCTCTACTTCATTGGTAGCCCCAAGACGCAAATCCTCAGGTGTGTTATCGAGTGTCGGACAAAAACCCAATACTCTTTAGGAGGTTTCACTCAGAAATCTTACAGTGCCTCAGTGGAGTTTAGAGAGGTTAGTTTTTCCGTAGCGGATTTGCATCAGTCTTCTCGCCAATCCATTTACATCATTGCCAATGCCATTCATCAGTTGGGCCAACGATCTTTTCTAGGTTTTTCTCCGCTTGCTTGGAAAGCTCAGGTTCCACTATTCCTTCATGTTGATGTACTATTTCCTGTGGATTAATAAAATGGCTCAGTGATTTTATCGGAATCCATTGTGTATTATTTATTGGATATGTGTCTATTTACATTTATTTTACTGCTCAATTTCATTTCGAGTATCTAGTGTTAAAATCCCCATTTGGGGATATTACAATAGCTGGAGAACCTCTTAGGTTTCTTCACCTCTCTAGATGTGCCATCAAGAACTACATGTCCTTCTGCCTCTTCCAATCTGGATATAAGCCATGATGGTCTCTTCTTGATCTCTGGAACTATAACCGATTTTGCTGGATCTTGAGGTCTTTCTGGCCTTCTTGTATACTATGTAGAACTTGAATGCTCTTCTCTTGATACCTCATGCTTTACTTCTTTTCCTTAGACCTCCAATATGCCACTTTTTCATCGAAGGTGACATCATGGCTAACCTCAATCCGTCGTTGCCTTGGAATGTATATTCTATAGATATTTCGGAAGATTCACTATATCCATCAAATATGACTTTCTTTCTTGAAGGCTCAAGCTTGTTCCTCTTATCCTTAGGAACAATAATATATACAAGACAACCAAAGATTCTCATGTGCCCGACCTTTGGCTTCCCTTTAGAGAAGGATTCTTCAAGATTCATACCTTCCAGAACTCTATGTGGACTTCGATTTTGAATGTACACAAATGTCCGTGATGCTTTTGCCCATAAGAACATCCAAATCATGCATCATGGCCTTGACATATTCTTCAATGGAATTTTTCTTTCGTTCTGTTACACCATATTATTATGGATTATAGGGGACAATTAACCCCCTCTTAATCCCAACCTACTTATAGAAAGAAACAAGCTCCTTTGAGGTGTATTCTCCTCCATTGTCAGATCTCAGTATCTTAATATTTCTACCTATCAAGTTTTCCACTTCAACTTTTAATTCTCCAAACTCGTCAAATACCACATATTTTGTCTTCAAGAGATATATCCATGTCTTCTAGGAGAAGTCATTAATAAATGTCACATAGTAAAACAAACTACCAAGCGAATTTATGGGCATTAGACCACATACATTAGAATGAATCAAGTCCAAGGCTTCCTTAGACCTATTGTCACTATTTGGAAATGGTTTCTTGATATTCTTTCCAAGAGCACAACCTTTGCATATGCCAGCATTCTTAATTTGTAGTTCAGGAACCCTTAACACTATTTCACTTAATTAAGGTAATGCTCTAAAATGAAAATGTCCAAACCTTCAGTTCCATAACTCACTTGGATCTATTTCGTTGTGTATTAGTACTTGATTTGGTTGACTTACAAGTTTATACAATCTTCCATCACGAATCCCAATAACCCTAGTGTTATCACTCCAATAATTCTCAAAAGTTGTGATATTTTTTATTTTAGTTTTAAAGAATATTAAAGGTAACCACAAACCTACTTTTAAGCCTTAGGATCTAGCCTTCCTAATGCTCAGAGAGGCCTCTCTCTATATAATTTAACTTTGTTGATTTGTATTTGATTTTAGGCTAGTTATATAGGGAAAATTGGTTTTGGGTTTTGATTTGATTTGGTGGTGAAATCACTTACTGAGATGGATAGCTATAGATCTGTATCCCATTGGGAAAATGGAGTCAATGTGTCAAGCAGTTAGATCAGGATCAAGGTCTAAAGTAAATGTTTACAGGGAAAGATAGTTGAGTCACTTCAGATCTTCAATGGTGATGGTGAAAATGGTTTTGATTGGGATAAAAGTGAAATTAAGGGTTCTTAAATCCGGATTATGAGTGAAAAGGTAGAGGTTAATTGAAATCAGGGAGAAATTAAGGGTTCCCTCATCTGGATATTAGTTGAAAACATATAAATAATAATCATTCAAAACATAGTGCTTTTAAAATATTCTGAAATAACAATTCCTGATTTATCATTTAGATTTAGAACAAATTTAGGAATAGATGGAAAACATAATAAAATTGACAATATAACAAGTGAAATACTTCACTGTAGTGGCCCAACACATGAATCCTATAATATGATGCTTTATTTCCTGTGATCCAGTCTGCTGATTTGAAATTGATACAAAAACCCTTAGGTTCAGAATAATATAACTACCGAAATGTTCAGCAATTATTCCACACTCAATACTTCCTAATGAGAAGTATTTATACAAAAACTTGTACAAAATATCCTAGAATTAAAATAGGAATTTTTTATGGAAAAGAAATATCTTCATGCAAGAAGACAGTGACAACTCCCTAACTAATGCTAGCTGTCCTTTTTTTATTGAAATAAAATAGCTTGTTTTTTTGATTTTATCACTTCTTTCTCTCTTAGTTTGTTCAACAAATACTGTAGCTGGTCAATGAGGTGTCATTCACGCTGGAAGATTCATCTTTGCTCTGATTTTGTCTTTAACCTTTCATTTGATACAATTTCATCCTCATACTCTTTACGACAAAAACTGTCAATGCTGGTGTAAAAACAACAAACTCCGTTTTTTACTTTCACTGCTCTGTGCTCAATGTAATATGATCTTACAATAGATCAGTCAATTTCTCCCAGAACTCAACATATGGAAATTTGATCTTCATAAGACTTCTGAAGTTTTCATCAGCTTCAGTATATTTTGAAAATGTTGGTTTGTTCACAAATAGGTGTTTTACTTCATGATGTAAGTAAAACACATTTTCCAAATTCTTATATAGCACCTTCTCTGTTGGGATTCCCTGCAAGGCTGATTTTTTCACTTGCTCTTTGGAAAACTCTCTTATATTTTTTTCATAATCCTCCTGCTTCATTAATCTATCATTAATCACTAGAGGATTGGGAAGGCCTTTTTTCCACAAAACATCAAACTTAAGCATGAATCTTGTAATTGAAATTTCCATGTTCTGGCACTTTCCCTCTAATTGTGTCATCAAATTATTCTTGGATATTACCTTCCTAACTTCCAGGATGGTTCAGTTCTGTTTGTAATTCCAATTTCTTCTAGCTCTTGTTTATTTTAGGAATTGAGAAATTTGATAATTTCTAGAGCCTCTTCAAGTTTTTTACCTAGCTCTTATTTTGTCTTCTGTATTGCTTCTCTTGCTGATTTTAATAAATATTTCTACTCATACATTACTTTTATGGATGGCCAAATATCATTGACTGCTTCAATGATATTGGACCATAATTTCTAGTTAACATGTGCCATAGGTTCCTTCAAAGTTAATTCTTTTTCCAACTTATTCAGTTGTCATTCAACCTATTGGCTTTTTGTTCTTCATTCGTGGCATTTATTTGTGCAATTTTCTTAACATCTTCAAGATTTTTTATCTGTTCTTTTAACTTGTTTATCTCATTTGTCTGGATAGACATGTCTTGCATTTCCTTTACTAATTTACTTGCCTCATCTGATTGCTGAGTTTTTGTTGTTGAAGATTTAGTGGCTGAGGTTGTAGATGAAGTAACTGGGATTGATGTGGCCATTGGAACATTAGGAGCCAGTGTTTCTGCCAAAGTAGATGGTACAGCTATTGTAACTACATGAATCACAATGGTAGGAACTTTCTGTGCTTTGTTGGCTTCTTTCTCTTGGACCAATTTGTCCATTTCAATTTCCATTTCTTTAATCTAGGCTGTTAACTGTAAAATGAGACTTATCATCTCATATTTTTTATTGGAATCCTGTAAAACCTCCTTGGCTTGAGGATGCTCAGTAGGGGGCAACTTCAATTGTTTTTTAAGTGCAACAATGTCAACATTCTTCTTTTTGATCAATTCCTCTGCAGCTTTTATATTATGAGGATCATATCCAACTTCAATCACTAGCTCTTCTAAGGATTTGATTCTGGTATCCTTTGCATATGATGATGCTTTCTCCAATTTGAGCTAATATCTTACACTTATCAAAGTGTTTTGAAGCTTCTGTGCACTCATGGCCTTGGTGGTCATGGTGTAATAAATCATCTCTCCTGTCTGCTTGTGAAATTTAATTTGATCTAGAGGATGAATATCCTGGACTGGAACTTCAAAATCAATATTTTTGTAATCAGAGGATGATTTAGGAGTTGGCACTGTGGGCCGAAGAATTGTCATCAACATCTTTTTGTTCTTGTAGTCAAAGGCTGAAAGGAGCCTGTTCTGAATGCTAGGAGTTTGCTTTAGGCACTGAGAATATATTTCATTTTTGATTTCTTCATTTTTGGCCTTAATTTCCTTGTATCTTTCCTTTAGGTCCATGTCTTTTTCAGTTGTTTTCTTAAATGAAGACACTTCTATACTGTGTTATTTTTGAATTAACTGTGTATTAGAAGTGGTTGGCTATTGTTCCTCTTCAATTACTGTTGAAGGTACAATGCCTTTTTCTGCAATTTTTGTGTCAATAACCTCTACTGTCTCCTTTTCTTTACTGGTAGGATTAAGCTTTGGCTTTTTTGTATATCTTAGTTTGAATTTTGTCTCTGTAGTAGTCTCAGCTGTATAAGACCCTTCCTCCCTGATTCTTTTTACACTTATGTCTTCTTGGGCTGGAGTTTGCAAAGTTTGACTAGTATCACTTTGCTTCTCAGCCTCTACCAATGTATTCTCTAACCATTCAAATTGGTTTGAGAATTTCTCAATATCTGGTTTCTTTTCAGGTATGTATCGAGTCAATTTGCACTTAAATCTCATTTTGCTAATAATACCAAGGGGGTCATAATACCAAAGGAAACTGGGACTGAATTTGAACTCTTGCAACTATTTTTCTGCCTCTAGACCTACTTCTCTATTATTACAGATGAATGGGCCAACCTAGTTCTTTAACTTGAATTATGTTTTCTTTTTTTGCAATTAAGAAATTTACAACATCTGAATTTAAAATCTGCCTTATATACTCTAGAGAAAATAACCTCATAGGGAGGTGTTTTGGCAATTTATAAGGAATAAGGCTTGACCCATAGACTTTGATTTCAGTGTGATTTTGGTACAAGTACCAATCACCTATCCTGTTATGTTCAGATAATTGCAAAACCTTCTTAATTTCATTGCTAATTCTGGGCTGCATATTGCTATTTAGCAAATTTACCAAGGGATGGATGAAAGAATATATGAAATCTGAATAGGTAAAATCATTTGAATCCTTCCTTATCAAGGAAGTCCAGAATATGACAGATTGTGGATTTCCTTCCACATCAAGCTTCTGAAGGTTTATAGGAAACTTTTCAGACTGAAAATATAAGAACACATGGAATAGGAATGAAGAATACCTAAAAACAACTTCAGAAGGAAATTTGACTAATTTCTCATGGATACTTTCAAAAATATATTGAGCAAAGTTAAAGATGGTAGCAAGAGGCTGACCAGGTGTACAAGTGGACAAGAAACCAAGCATTTCTACATCAACATGTTCATCTGTAAAATAGCCAAGGATGAAGGACAACATGGAAATAATATGTCTAGTCCTTTCTGAGAATTTAGTAGAGGAGTATGGAGGGTTGAGCTTCGGAATTTACACATAGGATGGCATGAAGGTTTGAAAAATCTGGAATCTTTTGGGAAAATCCAAATCCAAGTAGAACTTAGTGAGGGCTTCAATATACAAAGGAAATTCATTTGGCTCAAGCTATATTTGAAGCATCTGGTTGATTGTTTCAGCTGTTATAGTAAACAAAACTTCCTTTTCAGGGTTTATAATGGCTCTTTGATCAGGAGAGTAGCATGATTGGCAGAGTCTGATTACTTCCGGGCATTGGTGAGTATTAGGAACAACATATTTAGGCAATTTTGATTACCAGATAAACACTTCATCAAACTGATCTAGGGATTTCTCTTGGCTCCAGCAGTGGAGCTCAAGAAGGTTGAACTCTCTCACACTATCAGTAATTTTAAAGTCTACATCTACCAGGGGAATATTCTCTACATCTAGAATAGGGGGTTGTAGAGGGTTGACTACTAGAGTGCTTTTGTAAGCCATTGATTGGTTTGATTAATAAATTTCAATACTTTTGACCTTTTAAAACAATGATTTAGGCTTGTAAAACACTTCTGTAAGTTTAAACAGTTTGCAAAAGGATTTTAGATATGAAAAGGGTTCTATCTTTTGTTTGCAAAGGGGTAATTCTGATCAATTTAATTCAAACTGTAATTTCTTGATCAAAAGAGCAACTTCATGACGTTATAGCCTCAACAAATGATATCTAGGGTTTACAGTGGACTTTCCATGATAAAAACAATCTTAATATGTCAATTTTTATTCAGAAGGATGTCTAAGTACTGTAGGAAAAGTTTTGAAGGTCTCAGAGGACTTTCTCAGGTTTGCAGATGGTCAAATTTCTTTAATTTAATTAATCTGTGATTCTTAATATTCCAGGGTTTCATAATTTGGGAAAGGGTTTATCAAGGTTTATAGAATCAAAGGATTTCTGAAGCAAAAGGGTTTTCTTTAAGTACACAGGTTCCTAAATGATTCATTTAATTGTATAACTCTTTTATATTGATGGATGCATCTTTTTCCTCTAAAGAATACCTAGGAAATTTGGAATTTCACTGTGTAGAAGGGTTTATGGGGTTGGAAAGCTTTCAGAATATTTTTCTGGTCTTTATAGGCACTCAAATGACTTCAGTGGTTGTAGCAATCAAATTGATGAGTTCTGTTTCATTCAGGCTAGAAAACGGAGGCGACAACGGTCTTTTTGGTTTGCAATACTTCTTCTACGTGGAAAACGGAAACATAAGGGTTTGAATGAATGCATTCGGGTGTTTTTATAAACAATTTGATTGAAAGGTGATGTATTAAATGCAGGGTCAATTCAAACAGATAAGCAGTTTGGGTGTGGGGGAGGGAATAACCGCGAAGCAGTTTTTGAAACGTTCATAGGTGGTAAGCGAGATTGGAATGATTGGTACAATTCAATGGAATGCGTGGAGGTGAGAGAAACCCCGAAAAATGTGTTTATCGCAAGCTTTGGGTTTTTTTAACCATCGTGCAATGAAATGTGCGATGAGGGTTTGTCATCGTCGGATCTAGCGGAGGTAGATCGAACAAATCAGATCATGCGATAAAGTTGCATGGTCAGATGGTGTGTGGCTCGAGATTTCTATCAGCGGGAGGTGGAAAATGTATTTAAACAAAGGTTTAATACATAGTTTAGAGTGCTTTATATGACAGGCAGATGTTATTGTTTTATTAACAAATGAAGTGCGGGCGTATGTAACTTTAACATTGGTGGGGGTTAAGAATATAGTGGAATTAATATGTTTTAATAGTTTTAACCTATGGGATGGAGCGGGAACATATATCACGTGGGGAAATAAATCATAGGTTAAAATTAAAATATGGGTGGGAAATAATATTTAAAGGAGTTAATCTAATACGGGCTAAAAGGTGAAATGTAGGGGTTTAATATATAAATTAATGTTTAGTAATGAATGAGATGAAGGAAAATACACTAAGCCTAGTGTAAAACATGATATAGGGATGAAATTCATTGTTGTGGGTCCCGACATAATATTTCTATATTTACACTTGGGATAAAGTATTTTTTGGGTAAAAGGGGAATTAGTTAAAGGGTTTTACTTTCCTTAAGTATAATGGGTTTTAAACTTAGGAAAAGGGGATTTTTGCAAAGTAAAATGGATGATAATGAGAAAAAAGGAAAAATGAAGGGGAAAGACTGAAAATGGAGGGGATGAAGTAATTTTACAAGGGGATGATTTTTTGAAGGAAGTTAGTAATTGAAATGACCAATTTTCTGCTTATGCATGATTGTAAAAACTGCTTGTACCTACCCATATGCTACCCTAACATTTTTTTTCATTCACCTGGGTGCATTTGGGCTTGCAAACCCTTGTTCATTTTTCTTTTAAAAAACAAAATAACTAATTCTATCCTTATTTCTTCCAAGGGCTCAAATTAAGATGTTGAACTCCTTATTTATTCTCTACCTAACTATTGATCTTCCAAGTTTAAACTGTTTGGCTAGATCTTTATTCTCTATCTAATAATATGAAATTTAAAACATGAGAGGTTAAGATTAGGCTATTTAACCTTCATGAATTGTGGCATTGTAACAAGCTGCACACAATATTTATTTTTTTAGAAAAAGTAAATAGTAGTGGCATTTGGATTTGCATCACTTTCATGTTTTATTTTTATCTCTTTTTTGTTTGGGGTCCATTTTCTATTCTTTTTGTTATTTTTTCTTTCAAGTCCTTTGATTTTCTTTTAGGACTTTTACCCTCTTTATATTTTTTATTTTATTTTTCTGATATGGGAAAACAATTTAGAGAAAGAAAAGTATGTACATATTACAAGACTAATCAAATTCAATTAAAAAATAATGAATACTATTATTATAGGTCCCTAATTATGGCTCCACATGGGGATGGCATTTCCGTGTGAAATGTCAAGAAATTTGAGACTAGTAGCCTTTGAATTTTGTCTGTGCTAGCCTTGGAACTGTTTTTTGAGCTCTGCATTATTCTTATTAATGATATTTTATCCTTCAAGGCTTAGGGCCTTCTCTTCGGGCTTCAACTTTTCTAGAAAAACATCCAATCCAATCTAAAATCTGTAATGGTATGTACAATGAGTAAAGTAAACAAAGTGAACTATTTGTTATTCTGAGGAATAGTAATGCTTCAACATTCTACCATTGATAGGTCCACCTGGCAGATCTGATCCATCCAACTCCTTCAAAAAGAAAGCATTGTTACCTCTGTAACCATAAATAACATAAGTGCCTTTCCATAATAAATCAAATTTCCCATGTTTACCTTTCTCTTCTCTCCTTGAATCCCACTTTAGAACTTGGTCACCTATATAAAAATCATCTTCTTAGTCTTCTTGTCAAATATCTTTTTAATATTTTCTTGAACAACTTGAGACTTGAGATAGACCTCTTCCCTGGTTTGCTGCAAGTGTATGGTTTGGTTTATTCTTCTTTGGATATCATTAGTTTCAACTTGCAGTTCTTGAATTACCTTCATTACTGGTACTCCTAAAGAAGATGGAAAAACAACGTCCATTCCATAAACAAGCTGGTAAGGGGATGTACCAATAGATTTCTTTGTGGTAAGTCTATCTGCCCATAAGGCATTCACTAACCTTTTGTTCCATGTTTTTTTATTGTCTTCTAGTAGTTTCTTGATGATATTCACAAGGATTTTATTGGAGGATTCAACAAGGCCATTACCTTGAGACTAATAAGCAGTAGAAAAACCCAGGGTAATGTGGTATTAATTACAGAAGTCAATCAAATTTTTGGAATTGAATGCTGCTGCATTATCAGTGATGATCTTTTGGGGGCATCCAAATCTTGAGAGTATGTTGTTTTCTAAAAATGAAATTATGACAGTGTCAGTGGCTTGCCTGGAAGGTATGGCTTCTATCCACTTAGTGAAGTAGTATGTGGCTGTGAAAATCCACTTGTGTTAGGCTGAGGATGAAGGGTGAATTTCACCAATGAAGTCAAGAACCCATTGCTGAAAAGGAATTTCTGTTGAGATGGGTTTTAAGGGCAAAGGTAGCACCTTTTTCTTTCCTTCAAATATTTGGCACTTGTGACAGGAGGTCACATACTTTTTCACATCTACAAACAAGGTAGGCCATTAAAAACCATCTCTCAAGATTTTATCTGCAGTAGTCTTCTAGTAAATATTTCCTCCACAGTCACCTGCATGAAATTCTTCCAAAACTTTATCAGCTTCTTCTTTAAGAAAACAATTCAATAAAATTCCACCATGATCTTTCCAAAACAGTGCATTGTTTATGATACAAAACTTCATTGCCTTTAACTTTAAAAATCTAGCTTTAGTTCTTGATAATCTAGGAGGAGATTGTAAATTTAGTAATACAAATATAATATCTGCATACCATGGTGAGTCTGAAAAGGCTTCACTAGTCTTTGGAGTTGCCATCTCTTCCTGATCATCTATTTGGGCAATGCAATTAATATGTAAAGCATGAAAATTTGATTCAACCATGAGTTTAAATAAACCTTTACCTTTAATGAGTTTGGTGGGCTTAATTTCTATGTCATATTCCAAAATGGTGGCAATCCACTTGCCTCTTTTACCATCAGGCCCATTCTAAGTCAAAATGTCCTTTACAATTGCATTTTGGAACATAAGCGATGATATGTGAATAAAGTATGTACACCCTAAAGTCTTTGATAGCTTTCACTAAAGCTAGTGCTTGCTTTTTCCATTATTTTATAATTTAAAGTGGAATATCTAAGTGATTTGATGAAAAAAAAGAAATGGGTTGCTCATAGCCTTGATCATTTTTTCTCGGTAAAGAAGATGCAACAATAGTATGTTCGAAGCAAACGAAAAATAATGAAATCATTTCTTGAAATTAAGACTTATAGGGAGCAGTGTTTTTGTCAAGGTTTGTTTAATTGATTGAAATGATTGCTTGGCCTCCACCAGTCCAGTTTTAAGTGCTGAATATTTTTTCAACATATTGTTAAGTTCTCTAATTATTTACTTGCTATGTTTGAGATGAATCTTCGAGAAAATTAATTTTACCTAAGAAAAGCTTGCGATTATTTAATATTCCAAGGATGACTTATATTTAGGATGGCTCTCTATTCTAGCTTGGTCTATCCGAATTCCCTATTTAGATATGATATGTCCTAATAATTTACCTTCTTCCGGTCACATCAAAGTCTTTTAGGATTTAGAGAGATGCCAGATTCTTTCGCATTTGATAAACATTTGTCGAGGTGATCTAGATGTTCATTGGCGCTTTTTGAAAATACAAAGTAATATCATCTAGATATATTACAAGGAATTCATGAATTTATTTAGAAATCTATATCCATAGCTCTTTGAAAAGTGGCTCTTGCATTCATTAATCCAAAATGTATTTTCACATACATGAAAGTGCCCCAAGGAGTAGTAAAAAGCAAGCTTTTTTAGGTTGATCTTCTAGTGAACTAAAAATCACGGTTATATTTCAGGAATCCATCAAGTAATGAAATTTTCTCTGGAAGAACCAATCACCCTCTATAAAATGTGATCCATCTTGGGAGAGAGGTAGTTGTCTTTTAAGGACACTTTATTTAAATTCCGAAATCAACACACAGCGTCGATTTCCCCGTCTTTTCCTAGTAGTAATTAGATTTGAAACCCAATCAGAATATCTGATTGGTGCAATTATTTGGGCTTCATACATTCTCTTAACCTCTTTCTCAATTAAAGGCATCAAAACTAGATTGATCCTTCTAAGCTTCTGTTTGAAAGGTTTTTGATCTTCTTTTGTGGGTATGTTTTTTTGTATTATGTTAGTGTCATAGGATTTTAAGTCCTCATAACTCCATGCAAATACATCCTGAAATTCCTTAAACAAAGCTATGTACTTTACTTTTTCTTCATGAGATAAGGCTTTTGAAATTTTTATCATCTTAGGCTTTAATTCTATTCCTATATTGCACTCTTCAATATCAGATCTTAATGGTTCCATCTTAGGTTTCCTTGCAACATCATTAGAATAAAAAAGATCTTCTAAAGGGGCTAATCCCTTAGGTAAAAAGTTGTTCTTGAGGTTTAAAACGTCAAAATCATCATTTACTAGCTCTTCAATCTCTACTTTCTCTAAATTATCTATTTCTACTTGAGTAAATTTAGTAGGTTTAGCAAAATCTAAGTTATTTATATCTACATTATTTATATCAATTTCACTATCTATGGTTTGATCTATTGTACAATTTGTGTCTCCATTACAATTTTGAAATTATCCTTCATTGTTCATGAAATGATAAATCTGTTCATCCTGTGAAAATATTTGCCAGTATTTAAGATTATCTGGTATTGTAGGCCCGTGTTTAACTTCTGTTATATATCTATGATTTGGTTGAAATGGCAGATTACAGTTACTAGAAAAAGTTGCTAAGTTGTGTGCTTGTATGCTCTGTTTTCTAGGAATTGTAGCAAAGTCACATTCAAGAAGTTCCTTAATCAGATCTAAAACAATACCCCTATATTGGCTTAATATTGGATTATATACAGAATATTCTCCTGTTATTTGTTTCACAATTAAATCAGAGTCTCCCATGATTGACACTCTTTTGGCTCCTAAATTTCTAACAATATGTAGTCCTAAAATAAGAGCTTCATATTCAGCCATGTTTTTTGTACATTTGAAATTTAATCTAAAAGAATGACCTTCTGCACGATTTTTTTCCATATTATGTATCCAAACTCCTGATCCTGCTCCTAATTTGTTAACTGATCCATCAAAATCTAGGTGCCACATTAATTCATGAAAAATGTTGTCACCTGCTCGGGTGCTTTCTTTTTCTCGTTTTAGTTCAGTGTTGTTTTCAATGCCATTTTCAGAATTACATAAAATGAATGAGTCCATATCAGTAGGTGTAGAGTAAATAGGATAGTTTCGAGGTATTTCTACACTACTAACCATGTACTTCATTAATGTCTCTCTGTAAAGTTTCTTGGGTTGGTCAAAAACTAATATTGTTGGATAAGACATGTCAAGTTGTAGAGATCCATGCAGTTTAGCTCCCCATGAGTGAGATAAAAACATTCCATACTTAGGAGGGATGTTAGCTACTACAATATCCATGACTATGCTTTTTCCACGGTATTGAACTAAAGTAACACATAAATCTTTTATTAACCTGAACATTTCACTTTACTGGAGCCAAATGAGAAGAGATCTTTATAAGGTCTAGCGATGTCTAGATTCAAGGTTTCCATTATTGCTTTTGGCATCAAATTTTGTGAAGCCCCTGAATCTAGCATTGCATTATGTAAAATCTCATCATGAACAGTTAAGCTAATGTAGAAAGGTGGACCTGCTCCATCTTGGTGTTTCCCATTAACATCAGGACCAAATATTAGTTCAGGTTGATCATCACTCAAATTTACTGAATCTTCTCCATGATTCATATTTAAAGTCTCGATGATATGTGTTTTGTATAGGTCATGTTTTACCAACTGCATCAAAGGAATTGGTATCTTCAATTTAGCAATTTCAGCTGGGATATTAAATGGTGCTTGTGATTTTTCTAGCTGAATTATTTCTTCTTTTGTAACCGTAGTTTGGGTGGGTTTGTCTTCTTTTTTCATACGTTGGTTTTTTCATTCTCTCGTTTGTATTTCCACTATTTTACTTTGCTATTAATTTTCTTTTCAGTAGACAAGCTTTGAGATGCAATGCAAGTCTTTGCATCTTTTGTGGTTTCAATAGCTGCTTTAGCGATGGTCGCGTTTAGGGATCAACGATTTTTGGATCGCGTAGATGCTTTTTGGGTCCGAAATTGTTGTTTTATGCGAGTATTGTTGTCTTGAAGACAGGGTTTTTTGAGGATCTGTTGATGTTTGGACAACATCATTTGTGATGTCAACAATTTTAGGACTAGGTGAAATTTTGGGACTTGAAATTTTCTGAGTTGAACTAGAGTTTTGCTTGGTTTCCATAGGGAGAATTTTCAGAACTTTAGCGGTAGGAGCCTCTACTATTTTCTTTGTTTGAGTTTGGGTAGATTTTTTAATAGAAGGCTCTATATTTTTCTTGCTCCTAAGGTTATATTGCTTATGAACTTCATTAATTGCAAACTCATAACCTTGCTTGTAATCAAAAGACTCACAAGAATCTAATTGTCATTGTTGTAATTTATATAACTCATGTTCTTCTTGTGTAAGAAAAATGGTGTTATCATCATTAATGCCCATTAGATTAATGGTGTCTTCATTATCTTCGTTTTGATGAGAACTTTCAACATAGTTCTCTTGGAAAGGTGGTCTTATTGTTTGGTCAGGTGCTGATTCTCTAGATTTTCCAGTGTTAGTGTTTTTCCTGAAATTGGGATTTCTAATTTGAGGTCCTTCTTGTTGGTTATCCCATTGTGGCTTCCTTTCCATATTATTTAACCTTTCCATCATTCTCTCTAATGTTTTTTCTAAGTGATCTATTTTTAATTTTGAAGTGGATGTTTCCTCTTTTATTGTCACTCTCCTTTCATTTCTTAATCTAGCTTTCTTTGCTAACAAGTTTGCCTCAACACTAACAACATTAATTTGCATATGCTCTAAGGTTTCTGGATTTCTCTCTCTCAATTGATAGGCTATATCTTTATCAAATCCATCAGTGAATTTGATAAGGATAGAGTCTGGAGGAGATTTAAGATTAGTAGGAATTGCATTATAAATACTGTTATATCTAGTACAATAATCTTGAATTGTTTCATTTGGTGCTCTCTTTATGCTTTCAAATTCAGATAAGATTTGTAGTGGATTTTTCTTCTTTTCCCATCTATTAAAAAACATTCTATGAAAAACTATTAAATCAGTAATACTACTAGCATTCAAACCTTTACACCACTTTTTTTACCTGCACCGATTAAAGTTTGAGCAAAAAAAGTCTCATTTGGACATCATCATCATCAATTTCATACGGTTCAAAATAGTCTCGACATCTTATTAACATGTTGTTGTGCAAGATAGTGAGTGGTTCCATCAAATTGAGGGATTTTTTCTTTGATAATCTTTGGGGCATGCCATGTAACTATGCTAGTAGGACCATGAGAAATATACGGCGACCATGGCTTGGATTCTAGCTTGGCTAGAAGGTAAGTTTGAAGTACTTGGTGAAGAACTAGAAGTACTTTCTGAAGTAGTTAAAGCGCTTGCGATGATATTGGGATATAAGAAGATGTGCTTGCAAATGTGGTTGAGATACTAGAAGATGAAAGTTGGGATGCCTAGAAAGATAAAAAGAGGTGCTTGGGAATGAGAATGATGTATTGAAAATGCAAAGAAAATACTAGGGGATGAACTTGAGGTGGTGTAAGATGGGAAATAAAAAATCTAGGGTTGAAATGTTTTTCTTAGGAAAGAATGAATATCGTGCAATGAAGTATGGTGGAAATAATGGATGAAGTGGTAGTGAATAGTGATGAACCTACGTGATTCTAAAAGACTAGTAGAAGGCTTAGGGGTATAGGCTCATAAAGCGACTCAATTCAATTGAATGTTGTAAAATAGGATTCATCAATTTCTTTAATCAAAGTTGCAAGTATATGACATCAAGTTTATTATAAAATTCAAAAAATATTTTTGATCGTAATCAACTGAAACAATTTCCTTCTTAGTTTCAATGAATGAAATAAAATCAGGATCTATTAGAGTATTATGTAAGTCACTTTTTTATTTACTTCTGAATAAAGATTGTTCAAAATTTAAATCAAATTCAATGTCTTGTAAACTTGATAGTTGTTTGGGAAGGGAATTTTCTTTGACTAATGAAATATTATTACCTAAATCTTCTACTTTTTTGTTTTTCTTTCCAATCTGTCAGGATTATCTACTATGAAAGAAGGTTATGGATCTGGATTGGACATGGTATAGTAGACTCTTATGGAAGCCAAAATTACAGTTATTATGAAAATATACTCACAACTTATTTAAAACAATCTTCAGGTGAAAGGATAATTGAAATTATTTCCTTTAAGATCTATTTAAAAACTGAGGATTGGTTAGTCCCCAGGATGGTCGCCAGTATGTTATCACTCCAATAATTCTCAAAAGTTGTGAGATTTTTTATTTTAGTTTTAAAGAATATCAGAGGTAACCACAAACCTACTTTTAAGCCCTAGGATCTAGCCTTCCTAATGCTCAGAGAGGGCTCTCTCTATATGATTTAACTTTGTTGAATTGTATTTGATTTTAGTTTAGTTATATAGGGAAAATTGGTTTTGGGTTTTGATTTGATTTGGTGGTGAAATCACTTACTGAGATGGATAACTATAGATCTGTATCCCATTGGGAAAATGGAGTCAATGTTTCAAGCAGTTATTGGGATCAAGGTCTAAAGTAAATGTTTACAGGGCAAGATAGTTGAATCACTTCAGATATTCAAGGGTGATGGTGAAAATGGTTTTGATTGGGATAAAAGAGAAATCAAGGGTTCTTAAATACGGATTATGAGTGAAAAGTTAGAGGTCAATCGAAATCAGGAAGAAATTAAAGGGTTCCTAATCCGGATATCAGTTGAAAACATATAAATAATAATCAATCAAAACATAGTGCTTTTTAACATATTCTAAATAACAATTCTTGATTTATCATTTAGATTTAGAACACATTTAAGAATAGATGGAAAACACAAGAAAATTGACAAGATAACAAGTGAAATACTTCACTACAGTGGCCCAACACATGAATCTCGTAATATGATGCTTTATTTCTTGTGATCCAGTCTGCTGACTTGAAATTGATACAAAAACCCTTAGGTTCATAATAGTATAACTATAGAAATGTTCAACGAATTCTTCCACACTCAATACTTCCTAATGAGAAGTATTTATACAAAAACTTGTACAAAATATCCTAGAATAAACTTAGGAATTATTGATGGAAAATAAATATCTTCATGCAAGAGGATAATGACATCTCCCTAACTAATGCTAGCTGCCCTTTTTTATTGAAATAAAATAGCTTCTGTTTTTATTTTATCACTGCTTTCTCTCTTAGTTTGTTCAACGAATACCGCATCTGGTCAATGAGGTGTCATTCACGCTCGCAAGATTCATCTTTTCTCGTAATTTTTGTCTTTAACCTTTCATCCGATACAATTTTCATCTTGATACTCTTTACCTGTGAAACCATCAATCGCCGGTGTAAAAACAACAAACTCTACTTTTTACTTTCACCGCTTCTACTGGTACTGCGTAATCCGATCTTACAATAGATCAATCAATTTCTCCCTGTAACTCGACATTTTGGAAATTTTACCTTCATAAGCCTTATGAAGTTTTCATCAGCTTCAATATATTTCGAAAAAGTTGGTTGTTCACAAATAGGTGTTTTGCTTCATGTTGTAAGCAAAACAAATTTTCAAAATTCTTATATAGCACCTTCCCTACTGGGATTCCCTGCAAGGCTGATTTTTTCACCTTCTCTTTGGCAAACTCTCTTATCTTTTTTTCATAATCCTCCCGCTTCATTAATCTATCATTAATCACTAGAGGATTGGGAAGGCCTTTTTTATTAGAAAATCAAACTTAATCATGAATCTTGTAATTTCAATTTCCATGTTCTGGCACTTTCCCTCTAATTGTGTCATCAAATTATTCTTGGATATTACCTTCCTAACTTCTAGGATGGTTTCAGTTCTGTTTGTAATTCCAATTTCTTCCAGCTCTTGTTATTTTTGGAATTGAGAAATTTGATAATTTCTAGAGCCTCTTTAGGTTTTTTACCTAGCTCTTATTTTGTCTTCTGTATTGCTTCTCTTGCTGATTTTAATAAATCTTTCTGCTCATAGATTACCTGTATGGATGGCCAAATATCATTGAATGCTTCAATGATATTGGACCATAATTATTGCTTAACATGTGCCATAGGATCCTTCAAAGTTAATTCTTTTTCCAATTTCTTTAGTTGTTCATTCAACCTATTGGCTTTTTTTTCTTCATTATTGGCATTTATTTGTGCAAGTTTCTTAGCATCTTCAAGATTTTTGATCTGTTCTTTTAACTTTTTTATCTCATTTGTGTGGATAGACATGTCTTGCATTGCCTTTACTAATTTACTTGCTCTATCGATTGTGGGATGTTGTTGTTGAAGATTCGAGTGGTCGAGGTTGAGATGAAGTAACTAGGATCCCCTGTTGTGGCCATTGGAACATTAGGAGTCGGTGTTTCTACCAAAGTTGATGATATTTCATTGTAACTACATAAATCACAATGGTGTAACTTCCCGTGCTTTGTTGGTTTCTTTCTCTTTGGACCAATTTGTCCATTTCAATTTCCATTTCTTTAATCCGGGTTGTTAACTCGTAAAATGAGACTCATCATCTCATCTTTTTTTATTGGAATCTTGTAAAACCTCCTTGGCTTGAGGATGCAAAGAGTGAGTAGCTTCAATTGTTTTTTAAGTGCAACAATGTCAACATTCTTCTTTTTGATCAATTCCTTTATAGCTTTTTATATTCTGAGATCATATCCAACTTCAATCACTAGCTCTTTCTAATGATTTTGATCTACGTATCCTTTGCACATGATGATGCTTTCTCCAAGTCTTGAGCCGATCTCTTATATTTATCAAAGTGTTTTTGGAAGCTTACTGTACTCATGGGACTTGGTAGTCATGTGTAGGAATAAATCATCTCTCTTGTCTCCTTGTGAAATTCAATTTGATCTAGAGGATAAATATCCTGGACTGGAACTTCAAAATCAATCTTTTTGTAATCAGAGGATGATTTAGGAGTTGGCACTGTGGGATGAAGAACTGTCATCAATATCTTTTTGTTCTTGTAGTCAAAGGTTGAAAGGAGTCTGTTCTGAATGTTAGGAGTTCGCTTTAGGTATTGAGAATATATTTCCGTTTTTGATTTCTTCATTTTTGGCCTTAATTTCCTTGTATCTTTCCTTTATGTCCATGTATTTTTCTTGATGTTTTCTGATGAAGACACTTCTAGCATTCTGTTGTTTCTGAATTAACCGTGTATTAGAAGTAGTTGAAGCACTGCCTCCTCTTTAATTACCGTAGGAGGTGCGTTGTCTTTTTCTGCAATTTTTGTGCTATTGTTAACCTTACTTGTCTTGGCTTTATTTACCTACAAGATTAAGTTTTTTTTTGCTGTATCTTAGTTTGAATTTTGTCTCTGTAGTAGTCTCATTTGTATAAGACCCTTCCTCCCTATTTCATTTTACACTTCTGTCTTCTTGGGCTGGAGTTTGCAAATTTTGACTCATACCACTTTGCTTCTTAGCCTACATGTATTCTCTAACCATTCAGATTGGTTTGAAAATTTCTCAATATCTAGTTTCTTTTCATGTATGTATCGAGTCAATTTGCACTTAACTCTCATTTTTCTAATAATACCAAGGGAGTCATAACACCAAAGGAAACTGGGACTGAATTTTAACTCTTTGCAACTGTGCCTACGGACTCGCTTCTCTATTATTACGTATGATTTGGCCAACTTGGTTCTTTAACTTGATTTGTGTTTTCTTCTTTTGCAATTAAGAAATTTGCAACATCTGAATTTAAAAAAGTATCTTATATAGTTTAGGTAAAATAACCTCATAGGGAGGTATTTTGGGAAATTTATAAGGAATAAGGCTTGACCCATAGACTCGATCAAGTGTGATTTGGTACAAGTGCCAATCACCTATCCTCATTATGTTCAGATAATTGCAAAACCTTCTTAATTTCATTGCTAATTCAGAGTACACTACACTGCTATTTAGAAAATTGACGAAGGGATAGATGAAAGAATCTATGAAATCTGAATAGGTAAACTCATTTTGAATCCTTCCTTATCAAGGAAGTCCAGAAATATGATAGATTGTGGATTTCCTTCCACATCAAGCTTTTGAAGGTTTATAGGAAACTTTTCGGACTGAAAAATATAGAGAACATGTGGAATAGAAATGAAGAATATCAAAAATAGCTTCAGAGATACTATCATGCAATTATATTTCATGAGCAAAAGTTAAAGATGGTGAGCAGGAGAGGGCTGACTAGGTGTAAAAAGTGGATAAGAAACCAAAGATACTTGCTACATCGTAGCATGTTCATATGTAAATATAGCCAAGGATAGAAGGACAACATGGAAATAATATTTTTTCGGGTCCTTTATAGAAATTTAGTAGAGGAGTATGGAGGTTGAGATTGGAGTTTCCACACGAGATGGCATGAAGGTTTGAAAAATATGGGAATCTTTTTGGGAAAAATCCAAATCCAAGTAGAACTTAGTGAGGGATTAAATAGACAAAGGAACTTCATTTGGCCCAGGATGTATTTGAAGCATCTTGTTGATTGAATCAGTTGTTATAGTAAACAAAACTTCCTTTTCAGGGTTTAGAATGGCTCTTTGATAAGGAGAGTAGCATGATTGGAAGAGTCTGATTACTTTTGGGCATTGGTGAGTATGAGGAGCAACATATTTAGGCAAGTTTGATTCCCAGATAAACATTTCATCAACCTGATCTAGGGATTTCTCTTGGCTCCAACAGTGGAGCTCAAGAAGGTTGAACTTTGTCACACTATCAGTCATTTTGAAGTCTACATCTACCAGGGGAATATTCTCTACATCTACAACAGGGGGTTGTAGAGCGTTGACTGCTAGAGTGCTTTTGGAAGCCATTGATTGGTTTGATTAATCAATTTCAAAAGTCACTTTTGACCTTTTAAAACAATGATTTAGGCACCGTAAAAACACTTACGTAAGTTTAAACAGTTTACAAAAGGATTGTAGACATGACGTAGGGTTATGTATCTTTTGTACGCAAAGGCAATTACGTCATCACCTAATTCTTACTCAGTAATTTATTTATCTAAAAAGATTAGGTCGCAGAGATGGTCAAATGTTCAATTTAATCAACGTTTGTGATTCTTAATATTCCAGTGTCATGACTTTTGGAAAGGGTTGCTCAAGGGTTTACTGCAAATTAAAAGGATTTATGAAGCTAAAAGTATTTTCTTTTAAGCTACATGGGTTCCTAAATGATTCATTTAGCTCGTAGATAACTCTTTTTAGATTGATGAACGAGTCTTTTTCCTCGAAAGAGTACTTGGGAAATTTGGAATTTTGCTGTGTAGAAGGGTTTCTGGGGTTAGAAAGCTTTCAGAAGCTTTTTCTGGTCTTTATAGACACTCGGATGACTTCTGCAGTGGTTGTAGCAATCAAATTGATGAGTTTTATTTCATTTAGGCTAGAAAATAGAGGCAGTAGCGGTATTTTTAGTCTGCAATACTTCTTCTACGCGGAAAACGGTAACAAAAGGGTTCGAATGAATGCATTTGAGAATTTTTATAAACAATTTTATTGAACAGTGAATGTATTAAATGTAGGGTCAATTCAAACAAATAAGTTGTGTGGGTGAGGGGGAGGAAATAACTGCCAAGCGGTTTTCGCAATGTTCATAGGTGGTAAGCGGGATTGGAATGATACGTGCGATCCAATGGAATTAAGATGTGTGGAGGTGAGAGAAACCCCGAAAACTACATTTATCGTAAGCTTTGGTTTTGTTTAACCATTGCGCAATGAAATGTGCGATGAGGGTTTGTCACCGTCCGATCTGGTGGAGGTAGATTGAACGGATCGGATCGTGCGATAACGTTGCATGGTCAGATGGCATAGGGGTCGGGATTTCTATGCAGCAGGAGGTGGAAAATATATTTAAACAAAAGTTTAATACATAGTTTGGAGTGCTTTATATGATATGCAGATGTTATTATTTTATTAACAAATGAAGTGTGGGCATATGTAACTTTAATATTGGCGGGGGTTAAGTATATAGTGGAATTAATATGTTTTAATAGTTTTAACAGATGGGATGGAGCGGGAATATATATCACGTGGGGAAATAAATCATAGGTTAAAATTGAAATATGGGTGGGAAATAATATTTAAAGGAGTTAATCTAATACGGGCTAAAAGGTGAAATGTAGGGGTTTAATATATAAATTAATGTTTAGTAATGAATGAGATGAGGGAAAATACACTAAGCCTAGTGTAAAACATGATATAGGGATGAAATTCATTGTTGTGGGTCCTCACATAATATTTTTATATTCACACTTAGGGTAAATTATTTTTTGGGTAAAAGGGGAATTAGTTAAAGGGTTTTACTTTCCTTAAGTATAATGGATTTTAAACTTAGGAAAATGAGATTTTTTCAAAGAAAAATGGATGATTATGAGAAAAAAGGAAAAATGAAGGGGAAAGACTAAAAATGGAGGGGATGAAGTAATTTTACAAGGGGATGATTCTTTTAAGGAAGTTAGTAACTAAAATAACCAATTTTCTGCTTATCCATGATTGTAAAAACTACTTGTACCTACCCATATGCTAGCCTAACATTTTTTCTTCATTTACTTGGGTGCCTTTGAGCTTGCAAACCCTTGTTCATTTTTCTTTTAAAACAACAAACTAACTAGTTCTATCCTTATTTATTCCAAGGGCTCAGATTAAGCTGTTGAGCTCCTTATTTATTCTCTACCTAACTATTGATCTGCCAAGTTTAAACTGTTTGGCTAGATATTTATTCTCTATCTAATAATATGAAATTTAAAACATGAGAGGTTAATATTAGGCTGTTTAACCTTCATGGATTGTGGCATTGTAACAAGTTGCACACAATCTTTATTTTTGTAGAAAAAGTAAATAGTAGTGGCATTTGGATTTGCATCCCTTTCATGTTTTATTTTTATCACTTTTTTGTTTGGGGTCCATTTTCTATTCTTTTTTATATTTTTTCTTTCAAGTTATTTTATTTTATTTTATGACTTTTACCCTCTTTATATTTTTTTATTTTATTTTTCTGATATGGGAAAACAATTTGTAGAAAGAAAAGTATGTACATATTACAAGACTAATCAAAGTCAATTAAAAATTTATGAATCCTATTATTATAGGTCCCTATCAGAACCGATGGCTGATCACGAAAGTACCAAGCTTGAAGATGCATTGCTAAAGATCGTTGCCACTCATGACACGATTGTGGAACTTCTGAAATTGCAGATCGAACAACATAAATTGCAAAGAAATTATGCGGAAGGTGGCTCTCATTCAGGTGGGGATGGTCCATCACATGAACATTCTAACCTTCATAGCAACCCATTTAGCATACCAAATATTCCTCCATTTTTTGATGATCCCTCCAGGGAGCAAGACTCTCCTTCGCCAATTGTGGATATAGTTACAACTTGGATGAAGGAATGTGATATTCCCCCCCCCCAAAGTGAAATCAAATTTACCCATTAATGAATATTATTTCACGTGGATAAAAAACAAAGGAAGACAACAATATATGGGGGCCCTCAGTCAAACCTGGATCTACAAAATGTTGTGGGGAAAATAACTCTTCCTTACTTTGATGGATCAAAAAAAATTTCTACAAGATCATGGATGCAAAAGATGGATACATATTTCCATCTTAATCCGATCCGTGAGAGATATGCTATTAAATATGCCATGCTTCATCTCGATGGAGAAGCACATGAAATGGTGGCAACATGGGATGATCACTCTAGGACATGCAAACATAATCTCTTATAGCAAATTCACATAGATATTGATAGAGATATTTGACACAAAGGGCCTTGAGCTATACTTCTAGGAGGTAACCGAACTCCGATAGAAAGGAAACATTGAATATTATATCATAGAATTACAAAGGCTTGCAGTAATGGTCACTGACCTCTTAATGGCTCGGATGGTCATGTTTTTCATAGAAGGGTTTTCATAACCCTTGCGTGGTTAGGTCAGAGCCTACCAACCTGTGACCTTCCAAGATATGATTAGAAGAGCAAGGGATATGCAACATGCAGTACCCAAGGCTAGACTCCTACCAAAACCAACTGTTACTCAAAAGGGAAAGGAATTCAAGCAACAAAAAAGGGATCCATCATGAAAGATCAAGTTGGGTGATGAAAACAAGAAAGATATCAGGAGAAGAAGGCTATGCTTCTCTTGTGAGGAACCCTGGGCACCAGGGCATCGATGTACTAAGGGAAAGGCCCACTTTATTGAATTATTTTCTGAGGGTGAAGATGAAGAAGAGGAATCAGATAAGGGAGAATCACTAGGTATGGGGACAATACAAGAGGCAACCCAAGAAGGGATTATTGCTTCTCTTACAGGGGTTCCAAGGTAATACACTCTTCGATTCAGGGGCACCATATAAAACATAAGGTGATTGTGCTAATTGATGGTGGGGCCTCCCATAAATTCATTAATGCAATATTTGTAGCTAGAAGAGGATTTAAAACTGAAGAATTTGGAGGATTTATAGTTTTGATTCCTCGGAAGAAAGAGCACAACCGCATGTCATGCACTAAAATAGTCCCTAATATGAGTCGAACTATGGGGGACTGCACTATTAAAGACAATTTTTTTGTTGTGTATTTACCAATTCCTATGTAGTGTTAAGGGTTCAATGGCTATATTCAATTGGGGCTCATACAATGAACTATCCAGACTTGGAATTTTCATTCACAAGTCTAGATTTTAAGAAGGTGATATTAAGAGGAATGCATGCATACCCTCCCAATATTGTGACATCCAATAGGATGGAGGCATATATTCGACATGGGGATATTGTATCGGTTGTGGAATGTTGAATAATGGAGAAGAAACTAGCATAAAAACATAAGGAGTATTCCCCGAATATCATGGAATTACTACAAAAGCACCATAAGGTATTTGGAGATATACCACCAGGATGAACACTAGATAGGATATTTGAGCACATCATTGAGCTAGAGGAAGGGGTTCAAGCTATCATCACTACCCCTTACCGACATCCCAAAGCATAGAAGGATGAGATAGAGAATGCAATCCAGGAGTTTTTGGCATTAGGACACATTCAACCATGCTCAAGCCGTTTTGAGTCATCCGTGGTTTTGGTCAAGAAGAAGGATGGGTCCTTAAGGATGTGCATAGACTATCGGGCACTAAACAAAAAGACCATAAAAAATTGATAGCCTATCCCCAGGATCAATGAGCTGATGGATGAGCTAAAGGGGGTCAAGTACTTCTCCAATATTGACCTCAACTAAGGTTATCACCAGATCAAAGTTCGAGATCAGGGAATTCTAAAGATAAATATTAGATGCCACTATGGACACTGTGAATTGCTATTGATTCCTTTTGGATTGATCAATTCACCTGTGGCATTTCTGTCATGTATGAACCATGTGTTTAACAAGCAGCTACACAAATTTATGTTGGTCTTCTTCCATGACATCTTGATTTACAGTCGAACATGGTAGGAGCATCTACAACTTTTGGATGAGGTTTTGGGAATACTAGAGGCACAAAATTTTTATGCCAAAATCTCGATGTGAGTTTGGCATGACATAAAAGTTATATATGGATCACATAATTAGAGGCCAAGGTGTCAAAGTGCACCAGGAGAAGATTGAATCCATTCTCAATAGGCCCACTCCCAAAAATGTAACATAATTAAATATATTCTTGGGTATTTGTACTTCTTATAGAAGATTTTTTAAGGAATATTCACAACTGGAAACATATCTTACTGACTTGACTAAAAGGGGAGCCTTTGTATGGAAAAATACAACACAAGAGGCCTTTGAGAGAATGAAGGAAGTGATGAGTTCATGCCCAGTTCTAGCCTTGCCATACTTCTTCCAACCATTTGTATTGGAGTGTTATGCTTCTAGATAAGGAATTGGGGTTGTTTTACCACAAAATCATCATCTGATTACTTTTGAGATTAGGAAGCTCCAAGATTGTGAGCGCTCTTACTCCATTTATGAAAAATAAATGTTGGAAATTACACATGCATTGACCAAGTTTCGTCCATATCTAGTGGGAAACGGGTTGAAGGTCAAAACTGATCATAATAGTCTCAAATACTTCCTGGATCAGAAGGGATTGAACGTGAGGAAGAAAAAATGGGTTAGCAATATTCAAGCCTATGATTTTGAGATTGAATACATCAAAGGAAAAAACAATGCAGTTGTAGATGCCTTGTCTAGGAGACCAACTACCATATCCCTCATATACATTGAGGAAGATTGGAAGTCCCATCTTTTGGTGGAATGCTCGAAGAATCAGTCGGCGTGTGAGATTATTGATGGATATTCATCATACAGTGAGTTTAGAGTTGTAAATGACATTATCTATTATAAGGACCAAATCTATTTAGTACCAGATTCCCAGCTAAAGATGAAGATCATACAAGCACCCCACGACTCCCCTTTAGTAGGACGCCCAATATTTTTGAAGAATTACAAGACCATTAGGGAAAGGTTCACATGGAAGGGACTCAAGAGGGAAATTATAAAAAATGTCCAGGAATGTGGTACCTAATAGAGTAATAAGGTTTAACATACACACTCGACAGGTTTGGTACAACTGTTGCCCATTCCGAAACAAAAATGGGAGAGTGTCTCCATGGATTTCATTACAGGACTACCCTCATCCCAAGGCAAAGATTGTATCTTCGTGGTGGTAGATCGACTGAACAAATATGCCCACTTCTTTGTGATTTCCTCCAGAAGCTCTGCATCTCAGAAAATAGAAATATTTTTCCAAGGAGTATTCTGTCTACATGGTTTTCCCAAAACCATTGTCAGTGGTCATGATAGCAGGTTCATGGAAGCATTTTGGTAATATTTATTCAGGCTAGCACACACATAAATTAGTCCTAGTACAAGTTACCACTCACAGACATATGGACAGATAGAATTAGTAAATAAATGGGTGGAAGGTTACTTATGAAACTATGTCACATGGCAACAAAGGTCATGGACCGAGTGGCTTTATTTAAGAGAACATTGACATAACACCAAAAATCATATGTCCATAGGGATGTCACCTTTCCAAGCCTCATATGGATATGAGGCATTGTTTTTTGCAGACACAACATTTGGAGATATCAGGGCACCATTAGCAAAGGATTGGATCAAGGGATGTCAGGGTATTCTTCGGGCACTCAAGGATAACCTACATACAACTCAGTATTGACATAAGTTATATGCACTTTGACAAAGGCAAGAAAGGAGTTTCGAAGTGGGAGATGTAGTTTACCTCTGACTTCAACCGTACATACAATATACCTTTAAGTGGAAAGGAGCAATAAATATAAATCCACGGTTCTATGGGCCCTATCGAGTTATCCAAAAAATAAGATAAGTGGCATATGAATTGGAGCTTCCAGCAGAGAGCAGAATTCATAACATATTTCATGTTTCTTGTTTGAGGAAGGAGGTAGGGGAGAACGTCAAAACATCACTTGATTTTCCCCCATTAGATGAGGAGGGACATCTTCAACTAATTCGAGAGAAGGTGTTGGAGGTTCAAGAAAAGAATCTTCGGAGCATAACCATTCGCAAGTATTTGGTACGATGGAATGATTTTCTCGTCGAAGACGCCACTTGGGAAGGAGAACCAGGCGGGAAGAAAAAATATCAAATAAGAGTGAAGAGCAGGAATCCAACATCTGCTAACACTCCATCCATCATCCCAGTTAAGGTTAATCGATCTATTTTCAATTTCTAAGGCTTCCCTTAACTTACGATGGTGGAAATGGTCAATCCTCATGATCACCTTAGCATCTTCAATGAAAATGAGATGTTTTTCTTTTTAGAATGCTCTGCTAAGGTAGAGGAGCGTAATTTACCATGCTTAAGGTCAACGACGTGTTCATAAATTCTTTGATTAATGGATTAACCAGTTTCACCGATGTAAGGTGTCCCACAGGAGCATGGACTCAAGTAAACACACTTACCATCCTTAGGGCAAACCAAGTCCTTAACCAATCTAAGAGAACTCCGAATGGTGCGGAGTGGCTTGAAGGTCGAGGAAATATTATATTTTGTTAGGATATTATGACACATAGGAAATAGTTAAGAATTACTTAGTATACTGTAGAGTTAGGTAAAGTGTGTTTCTTTACTATGTACATTTGTAACTTATGATCCTACGATCAAGATTTGTAGTGATCCGATGGTTCACTCTCTCAATGGTATTAATGACATTTGATTTGTGGCTTAACATCTGATTGGTCCATGATCTCTATTTAAAGAGCATGGAGGGTCATTTTTCCGATAACCATTTATGAGAGAAACATATGTAAGTTTTCTTTTATATTAATAAATTTCCTGAAGTGGCTGCATTGGCTCAGGCCATGGATTGTTTCCCTCTTTGAGGGTTTTAACCACGTGACAATACTGGTGTACTGATTTGTGATCTGTTTGTGAGCGATGACCTTTGGTTCTTGATCTATGGAACTTACCCTGTAAATTCCTACATGGTATCAGAGCGAGGTTCTTATAGGTGGCTCTTGAAGAAATGATGGCTTCTCTAGTGGAATGGAAGGCAGAAACAAATACAGAGTATGCAGGGCCAAGCTTAGCAAGAATGCAATAGATGAGGCTACCATCTTCCTTTTTTACCTTACAACCTTCTAAAAGAAGTCTAAGGGTCTTGAATTTGGACAAAAAATCTTCAATAGAGGAGAAAATATTGGGGTCCAGAGTAAGCAACTCATTTTCAAGCTGGTGGGCGCTGATTTGATTTTGAATGCCAAAGACAGTATTTAGCTTATCCAGGGCTTCGCGAGGGGTGTCAATGTCAAGGATATGTAATCGAATATCTTGAGCAATGGATATTCCTATCAAACCTCGTGCTTGATCTTGTTTATTTTTAGTGACTTTATCATCATCAGAAGTTTTATTTTCTTGTCTTGTGGCTATTCTATAAAGCCCTTTATTTCTAAGTATATCTACCATGTGAGGTAGCCATTGGAAATAATTGGTGCTATTAAGAATAATTAGGCATGCACTTTCCATTTTTAAAAAACTAAAGCCGAGAAAAGCTGAAACTAACTACTCCAATGGAAATATCTCGAAAAATTAGGCTAATTAAAAAAAATGGCTCGAAAAACGGCTTTCGGATGAAAAAGTTATGCCTTTTTGAAAAAAGCTAGTTGAAGATGCCGAATAGTTACGAGAACGGTTTGAAATTTGATGATGAAGTTTGACTTTTTTTTAAAAATCCCGCCCCTTTAAAATTTTTTTTTTACAAAAGAAGCTTGAGAAAGAGACTTCTATTCTCATAAACTAACTTCTCACCAAGTGAGATAGTAAAAGATTCTGTAATTGTTTGAAAGGAGGAAGGGTTTTTTTTTTTCACTCTTCAATGTGCGTGCCTTTTCCTGCACAAAAACACAAAATTCGGAGCAAAAAAAAATGAAATGAAAGCCTTACAGTAGATTGTTATATTTTCGGTTAGCCTTACCGGAAACTATCTATTTTTTCACTATTTCTAATTTCCCGAGATCGCACAAGGACGCGGGGAAAGAGCATATGTAGCAAAAAAAATCCCTTCCCCCTGTTAGCGCTCGAATCTACCTCAGGCTGAGGAAGGCAAAACTCGAGGCAACATCAAACCAAGCTCAGCCTCATAGCTAGCCCTACGAGGACAGGAGAGGGCTCTCTCCAGTCAATGTCGATAAAATGAGCAATAGGGTGCGAGATGACTTAATATGGGAACTGATTTTAGGCTAGTAAATAGATATGAAATGAGGTTTTTAATAAATGATTGGGTTTTCTGGGCTGTATGGGGCAAAGACAGCAAGAGCAGAGATCTAATCAAAGGCACGGATTATTCCATAAGGCGAGATAAGCATGAAGTTTAACAATTACAAATTGAAATTAAATGGAGCGGCAAGACTGCTAAGAGGTTGACAAGGGCATGTGTGATGAATCCTTATCAAATAGAAGAAATTACACAAAACATGAACGCTTCTCCAGGGCAGAGCAGCAAGCTGAATTCTTCCCTTCTCACTTAGAAACATTCAATATTGAAATGGCGATTAATGAACTGTGAAACATAACGATAACATATGAAACAAAAGGAAAAAACATTTGCTAAATTCGCACCACAAGAATCTTATGAAACAGAGCTGTACCATTCAACTAGTTTCTCTGTCAAAACTGTACAATAAAGCTCTATATTTTTCCTCCACCAGCTTTCAGAACTCTTCCCTTTACAAAGAATTTACAATAATAAATAAGACTATCTGTAGAAAACAGATCGACAGTCAGAGGGGCTGTTACAACAGCTCATGAACTGAAAGCTAAAGATAGAGAACAATAACCAAATAATCAAAAAGAAGGGCTGCGTTACACCTGAAATCTGTTTGATAACCCATGAGGAGGCACACCTGTAGCGTAGACCATCTGAAATGCAACTGAGGTCAAAAATAGGAAAATCGACCCTATTTCTCTGCTTATGGTTGGTATTATGCGTTTAATTTGGGTTTTTACTTTACCTTTACCATTTGAAAACAACCAAATTTTTATAATTAATATCCTTTGTAACTTTGGGAGCACTTTCATCCATGTTACCATAAATGATTACACATTTCAAAGAGTCCTGGTCAGGATATGGATATGCTTCAGTTTCCCCCAAATATATGACCCATTGACTAAGGCGAAGAAAATCTTGGCACCCCACTAATATTTGCATGCATGGAATTGTAATTTTAAATGGTCAAAGAAACCAACGTAGTCCCTTTGAAATATTTAGAGGGCGCGTCACAAGATATGTAGTATATACAAGCTCAATAAAAGGTTGACATCCTGGCTGTGAAAAATTAGAATATGAAAAAATCATCTCCCTGCATGCGATCTTGTCATCAGTTCTAATCCAGTGATCTCTCTAGCATTCATCTCTCCATGTTGCACATCTTTCTCTAAAGCAGCTCCATTTGGGTTATTTGGTTCTAATGTCAAAGATTTTTGATAAATGCGCGGGGAAACAATCAAAATAAAAGCTCCTAATATGCGGGCTGCAGCTGAAGATAAGTTCCAAGCAAGAGCAACTGATGAAAATAGCACTACTTTCTTGTGGGAACAAGCATTCCATATTTCCCAACAACGAAGCAATACGCTTTGACCATATCCATGCAATTGGGCAGAATAGTAAGAATAAAGTTTGGGGATGGTGAAGATGAGAAAAAACAAGCCTGATAAGAGTCCATATTGTCATCATGTGGCCACATTGTGCTAGTAACCACAGAACAGATGCCAACTTCAAAGTGGTAGATGGGTCCCCAGAAAACAGATCTCTGATTTTTGCAAACAAAGCATTGACTGGAGGAAGAATCACTCGAATGACACGAAGAACATCTGCTTCACTTAGCTCATAGTTTGTGGAACTAGTGTCCAAGTCGATTTTCCCCCTGCGAATAAATGACTTATAAAAGAATACTACTTCCAGATAAGATAAGGCTGAGTATGAGAGAATAGTCACCAAACTGAAGGGAAAATCCCGTGTGAAACATGATGATAAGACGCAAAAAGAGCCTGACCCAAATACAAAAGCAGATTTGGAGGATCACTCCACATGACCAAATCAGTCATATACTGAAGCCAGTTTGTTCTTTCCCGAGTAGCTTTGCCTTCTGGAACTGCGTTTTCTCCCTTATGAAGTCGAAAACTGTTTCCAAAGATAGTTTTAAATGCTAACGTCCTCCACGAAATATTCTGATCATCAATTTGGACAGCAAACCGGAAAAGATGGATAGAAATAATGGAGTTCGCAGCAATGATTTTGGTAGGAGCTACCATGCATGGCCAGAGACCATGCTCCCGTTGAAAAGTAGGCACCTCAAACCGGATACCACAACCACGTAAAAGCACAACATTAGCAATGTTCTTCCCCTGTGAAGCGCGTTCTTTATTCAATGGATGTGAGATCAAAATCCGAGACATCTCCTTCGAAAGTTCATTAACAACTGTTGATGTATGCTTTGCTTCTTCAGTATCATCCAAAGGGGTTGTCTCCAGTAATAGTCGGTTATCCTTAAGCGGATCTGTGCCAGAAATGTTCCTACTTAGTTTAGACTCTTTTAAAACCACACCGCACCTATGCTCTGTTGCGTATTTGACTCTAACCTCATATTCTGGAAATGAAGGCAGCTTAATTCAATCCAATGCAGAGCACAATACTGGACCCTCCTCCTCAAAATGTCTATCTGCCCTCCTGCTTGTTACCATCCCTGTTTTCTCATCTAAAGTTGCAAAATTACTTTGCAGGCAAATGAAGTAACTTGGCACGAATCTGGCTGAAGGAGAGAAAAATTTTTGGCCCTATCGCTGTATGGGTAGCGCGCCTACCCAACGAGTAGCGTGCCCTATATGGGTAGCACCCATGTTCTCTGCAAAGGGATGGGGAAGGTTAAGTGGGTAGCGCACCTTATATGGGTAGCGCGCACCTCCAGTCCACGGCTTTGAAAACGAGTTTTGGCCCTTCAACTCTCCATTTCAATCTTTGCTTTCTGAATCATACCAACATCATTTGAACCATCACCAATAACTAAACAATTTTTATGGCCATCATGGCGTACAAGTTCTGTCACGAGTGCTTTCTGTTTTTGAGAAACCTGACAACAAATCACTGAAGAGCTAATGTTAAAAACATTTGTTTAAGGTTGTTGTCCAAGAAAACAAGCCCAAGCGACATTCCATCAACAATAATTGCATGTGAATTTTATTCTTTATGAACTATGGTTGCATCCAGAAAACGGAAAACTGTACAAGCAACTGCAATTTCTCTAAGCGTTTCATTACTAATAGAAGAGCAAATGCAAGGACTGTAATAATGGGCACGATATGGCTGCAATACAAACTCCTGGATCTCCAATACAACAGCTACAACTTCCTTGATAAAATGTGTCTCATCCAATATTATTCGATTCCATTTGACTGAATGTAGAATAGAGGACTTGTCCTGCTGAAGACTTGAACTCAAGCGGTGCGAATTGACTGCTGGCATTGCTTTTATGATATTCAAATGAATGATTAACCTGATAGGTACTGTGAGAATAATTTTCACAGTTTCAGATTCAAAATGCAATTGTGCCCTCTCACATTAGCAGCTGGTGCCAGTTTCTCCAAGTCATAGCATCACTGCATCAATCAATGATCTTCAGATTTTCCGACTTAACTTCCACAACACAATCAGTAGGCACTTCAACAGAAATTGTTCTACCGATGCTGCAGATCATTTGAACTCTGTCTTACTTGTTTTCTCTTGGACTTTTTAGCTGAAATGATGAAACTCTTTGTTTGTTTGCAGGAATGATTGGTGGATCAGGAAAGTTGTACGTGAATACTTTCAACTCAAAAACTTTGAATAATTACATACTTGAAAACCAATTTAATGATTTCTTCTTCAAAACAGGGTTTTGAAGAAGAATCAATCTCGCATTGATAACCATCTTGAAACATAAACTCACTGAACCTTCTTCTAGCCTGCAGACACTATTTGACATGTTTGAAGACCAATGACGAAGGACTGACAGGACCGTGTCTAACACCCCCCATTTCTGATTTGCCAAGATTGCACACAGCGCATATCAAATAGCATAAACAGAGAAGAGAGTATAGATCCAGAAAATAAATAAAACCTAAAACCAAAATAAACAGAGGGAACCGAAATAAGAAATAAGAAGAACTTTTAACAAATAAAACTCCAAAACAGATACTTTATACCTCTAGATATAAACTGACATAACTTGGGCAACCAGAAACCTTCGTATGAAACGAAAGGAATTCCTCAATATAACAGATGCTCTGGACATAACAGAGTGGTTCTCCAAGCCTAAAAATGTTCAGAATAATAGATCTAGAAAATAGTAGTCACATGCAATCAAACTGGCTTCGGATTTTGATAAACAACGGATGCGGCCCTCAAAATAGCTCCAAGAAAGTGGGTAAGTCCTTCACCATCCTTGTTCTTTATGTTGATGATCTTATCCTTACTGGTAGTGATCTCAACCATATAAACCATGTGAAGTCTAGCCTCAAAAAGAAGTTTGAAATGACAGACTTAGGACACTTGCATTATTTCCTTGGTCTTCAAGTCTTGCAATCCAAAGAAGGTATTACCCTTTCTCAATCCAAGTATGCCTGTGATATTCCACGCCAATTTCACATGGAAGATTGTAAGCCAACCCCTTCTCCCTTTCAGTCTGAAGTCAAGTTTTCAGTCACTTGTACTACCACTGAAGTTGATGCTACCTTATACCGTCAACTTGTTGGTAAATTTTTTTTATCTAACCCATACCCATCCTCACCTTTCCTTTGTCGTTGGTCTTGTCGCTCAATTTATGCACCAACCTCATGAAAGTAACTGGAAATAAGATAAAATAATACTTCGATATATTATAGGTACAATTCAGTTTGGGATTCATTACAGTGTAGGGGCATCTCCGTTGTTGATTGGTTTCATTGATTCTGATTGGGCTGGTGACCCTGATGATCGAAAGTATACTACAACATATGTATTCACTCTTAGTTCAGGACCTATTGCTTGGTCTTGTAAGAAAAAAAGTGCCATCTCTCTTTCTTCAGTCGAAGCAGAGTATCGTGGTGCAGTTGAAGCCAGCAAGGAAGCCAGGTGGCTTCGTCAAATCCTATCTGAATTTGGTCTTCATCAACAACATCCAACTACACTTTGGTGTGATAATCAGAATGCCATTCAACTATGTAAAGATCTAGTTTAGCATCAGCGTATGGAACACATTGAACTCCACATACACTTCATTAGAAAGCTCATTCATGATTGTGTTATTGAAGTGCATTACTATCCAACCAATGATCAAGTAGCCGATATATTTATGAAGACTCTCACAGAAGCGAAGTTTACCAAACTTCGATCCATGCTTGGAGTTAAGGAAAGTTGTCATTAAGGGGGGATAGGCTCTAATGCCTCCTTCCTTCTCCTATTGTGTCACTTTTTGTAAATCCTTCAATCCTATCCCAATTTTTTCTTAAGGGGTATGTTAGGATATTTCGACACATAGGAAACAGGCTCCTTTTGTGTCACCTTTGTAAATCCTTCAATCCTAACCAAGTTGTTCTTAAGGGGGGATGTTAGGATATTCAGAAACATATGAAATAGTTGAGAATAACTTAGTCTATGTAGAGTTAGGTAAAGTGTGTTTCTTTACTATGTACATTTGTAACTTATGATCCGACGGTCATGATTTGTAGTGATCCGACGGTTCACTCTCTCGTTAGTATTAACGACACTTGATTCGTGGCTTAACACCCGATTGTTCCATGATATCTATTTAAAGAGCATGGAGGGCCATTTGTTCGGTAACCATTTATGAGAGAAACATATGTAATTTTTCTTTTATATTAATAAATTGCTTGAAGTGGCTACGTTGGCTTAGGTCGTGGACTGTTTCCCTCCTTGATGGTTTTAACCACGTGAAAATACTGGTGTACTGATTTTTGATCTGTTTGTGAGTGGTGACCTTTGGTTCTTGATCTATGGAACTTACCCTGTAAATTCCTACGTATTTCCTAAGGATCCTAGCGATTTTATGAGTGTACCTTGAATAAATGGAAGGTGAACTCCAAATAACCGATCACATAGATCTTTCTTATTCAAAGGAAATTTTTCTGCTTTATGAAAAGATTTAAGATATTGAACCTTTCTATAACCATTATTCTTGAAAATGTTTAGGAGATGGGATTTCTCTCCTTCAAGGCGGTGCTCATCAAAGATTCTAAAGGCGCTGGTAGCTAGGGTGTTGAGAACCCCTAGCTTCTTAGCAAGGAAATGATGAGAACCAACATGTAAATATTGCTCAGTGTCCGTCTTCTTTCTAAATATTTGATGGGAGAAAGAACCTTCCTCATTCCTAGAAATAAGAACATCTAGAAAGGGCAGGCTTCCATCCACTTCGAATTCTATGGTGAATTTAATGAAGTCGGATTGATCATTAAGATGTTGGAAGAAAAGGTCCAATTTTTCTTTTCCATGGGGCCAGACCACACAAGTGTCATCTACAAACCTTTTCCAAAGCCTAGGTTGAAAAAGGGAGGAGGAAAGGGTCCCAGATTTGAATTCTTCCATGAAAATATTAGCCACAATAAGGGACAGGGGGGAACCCATGGCCACACCACAAGTCTTCTCAAAGAATTCACCCTCGAAACTAAATAAGGTCGAGGTAAGACAAATCCCAACCAGATGGGCAGTATCAGAATCTGTGATTCGATTAATGACATTGATAGCTTATTTAATGGGAATTCAAGTGTATAATGAGACAACATCAAAACTTACAAGCCTGTCATCGGGATCCATTTTAATTTCTTTCAATTCTTTAATAAAGGAGGATGAGTCTTTGACAAACAAGTCGGTCCGTCGCACAAGAGGTTTTAGCTTACTAGCTAAAAATTTAGCGAGAATATAAGTCGGACCACCAATGGCGTTGAAAATGGAGCGAAGGAGAGCTCCTTCCTTATGAATATTTTGAAGACCATAGATCCTAGGAGTGAGGGGTTACTCTCAATGAGCTTTTTACTCAGGGAGCCAACAATGCTACTTGATTTTATAGCAAGAGAAATAGCTTTTGAAACTTTCTTAAGGGGATTTTTACCCAAATTCTTGTAGCTCTCGCTATTATGAAGGTGATCTAACATCTTATAACGGTAATCCTCTATGTTTAAGATAATTGTAGTACCTCTCTTATCCGCCTTAAGAACAACGAGATCCTGGTTATTGTTCAAGGATTTAAGAGCCTCAAACTCATGTTTGCTAATGTTTCTCTTAGGGGGCTTGGCTTTTCTGAGGATCATGGCACAATCTTGTCTAATGATGTATTTTGAAGCATCACATAAATCTTTAATCCCATACTCTATATCACAAATAATGTCTTGAATAGGGATATTTCTAGGAGCCAGGGAAAAATTGATACCCTTCTCCAAAAGACTGTAGACATGAACCGGTTAACCTTAATAGGGATGATGGGTGGAGTGTTAGCAGATGCTGGATTCCTGCTCTTCACTCTTAGTTTATATTTTTTCTTCCCGCCTGGTTCTCCCTCTTTTCTGTTCTCCTCCTCTTAACCCACCCCCCCCCCCTTTTCTTCCCTTGGGTCTTCTTGCTCGCGCTCTCTTTCTCCCCGTTTTGATTTTTAATTAGATTAGAATTAAAATTATGTTATTCCTTTTTCTTATTAATTTATAATATCTATAGCTATTCTCGATAAATAACGTATTTAAATAGCTATTAAATTAAGATTTAACATATTAAAATTACTTATTAATTAAGAAAATAAGTATATTATATGATATTAAAAAAAAATATTTAAAATTATATTCAACTATCAATTAATTCATTTTTAAATTAATTAAATTTCTTATTTTAGTCAAACTAGTTGTTATTTACAACTACTAGTTGGAAAGTCCCTTTATCTATTTAAACTGGTTCATAGATCATATTTCTCATCTTATCCTAATGATGAACCACATAATGTGATTATTACATAAGGATTTTATATACAAATTAATAATCTATTAAAAAAAAACCTAAATATTATAATTTACATTAATTGGTAATAATTAAAAAAATAAATTAATTTTAATAATCACATTAACATTATTTTCATAATAAATATATATTTTTTGAAGAATATTTTTAATAATTACACCACATTTATTTAAAAAAACCAAATTAAAAAGAAAAAAAACAACAATAATCACAATAACGCCAACTTTTTTGAGAGCAGGATAAAACTTATTACAAACATTATTTAAAAAAAACAATAAGAACATTTTAAGGAGCATGATAAAAGTTGAAACTTAGCAATGGAAGGAAACAAGAAAGAAAGAAAGAAATTATTTTTTAACGTCCACGAGGCTAAAAATAGCCTATGGGACATATTTCTTCTCCATCTGGCTCTTGTATTCGGTCCTTCTCTTGCAAAGTTTTACAATAACCACTCCCAGCTTCTCGACAAACTCTTTTCTGAATAGATTATCCCAACAAATAGCTGCTAGAATACCTGCATAACTTTCCCTGCTGTATTTGAAGGCCTCACATTCTAAAATGAAATGTTTTTCTATTTCTACTTTTATGGAAGAGAAAAAAATACATACTCTTTCCTCCTAGATTTCTTTTGGCCTTTTCCAGAGCCCTATTTCACAACAGAGTTGATGAGAATTAGTCCTTAATTGAGCAATAAGAATTTTGTATCTCCAACAAAATATAGGCCCCTATGTACGCCTTTTGATGATGGTTATGAGTGGGGTTAAACTCTTCATTGCAGTACTTCTTATTTCTCCCTAGCTCTTTATCCAAGTACGTTTGTGGAACTTATCCATAAAAAAAGTTTTTATCTCTTTACTGTTTGTAGGACACATGCTCAAGAAAATACCCCCTTTACTAAACCATTTGTTATTTTTCCACATCCAAGTCTTCTTTCTTTTGCACAATCTGTCACTAAACACAATCTTAGGCCATCTACCCTCTTCCATTTTATCAATTTTTCTTAAATACCTTATGACTCGCACCATAGCAATTGCTTCAATAGGAGTAGCCCCTGTTTCACTTAACATGATAGCATAAGGAACTGCACTTTTAATTTTGATTTTTTTTGTAGTCAAACGCTTTTGAATTTTCTCAATTTGTTTCCATTACATCTCGGTTGTGCTGCTAGCCCACAGTTCACAACCGTATTTCAGAAAGTTTATTAAAACAAAACAATAAGAACATTTAAAAGGGCATGATAAAAGTTGAAACTTAGTAACACA
Source organism: Pinus albicaulis (assembly GCA_034641835.2). Taxonomy (NCBI): domain Eukaryota; kingdom Viridiplantae; phylum Streptophyta; class Pinopsida; order Pinales; family Pinaceae; genus Pinus; species Pinus albicaulis. Next base: position 886,399,225 of record CM076579.1, on the reverse strand, counting down.
AGGAAACATTATTCACAAAGTAATCCTTTTTCACTCGATCATATTTATCAATTCTGACCCGTAACAAAGGGGAACCCCACACTAGCAATTTTAATCTAGAGCCATTTTAAGTGTTACCTTTTAGATTTTTTTTGGTTAGATATTTAGTTTGAATTGGCTAAAAAAAATTGTGTTTAAATCTTTATTTGTGTAGTTTAAATTGATTTTTTTAATTACAAATATAAATTTAGTACTTAAAAAAAAATGTATACATTCTGCATCTAAATTTTCATTTGTGTTGTTTAAACTGAATTTTTTTTATTACAAATATAGATTCAACACCCTCAAAAATCCTGTGTATTTTTATTGTGAAGAATTGATTTGTCAAACTTATAATTTTAATGAATCCCTCCCAAATTCTAAACAAATTAAATAAAAAATAAACCAGAAAACTTTTAAAAAAATTACACTTAAAAACTACTGATTTTAATAATATTCTCCCAAGTTCAATTTGGCAAGAACACTAGACACATCAGTCAAGGTTGAAATTTGAATGGTAAATAGTATGTTAAAATTGACAGTTTGGACAACCTAGTATTCGCAACACGCACCATTGGATAAATCAAGAAAAATGAAACGATATTCTATAAACCAAAAAAGAAAATGAGCAGGGTTGTCGCTGAATAAATTCAACTACATGGAATAAACCAAGAAACAAAACATTGCTATGCTCATTTCAATTGAATTATGGTACCATAAATATATCTGTCACATAACAAAGATGGAGAGGCCACCACCTTGATTTTTTTACAAACTTCTTGCTCTACCATTTTTCTTGTTCGCTCCCCTACTACTAGACTAGGTAAAAGATACTCTAATTTCCTGAAATATTTTTGAAAGTTCCAATGCTCCTTAGGAGACGGGCGAGGTTCTCTCTCTGTGGTAGTTCTAGTTTCTCACAACCTTCCAATTCAAGTTCCTGTAAATATTTCAATGAACCAAAATCGGGCAACCATTCCGAACCTGAACAATAATTCAATCTTACTATCCTTAAGGATTGAAGCTTTAAAATAGCTACTGATAATTCCTTTATAGATTTGCAATTTGAAAGGTTGACTTCTTCCAAAGAACTTAGTGATCCAAAATCTTCTGGGAATCCCTTCAAATTAGAGTAGTTATCCATTCTCAATTATTTTAATGAGTGAAGCTTTGAAATTGATTTTGGTAACTCCTATATAGACGTACAATATGAAAGAGTTAACTTTCTTAAATATTGAAGCTCTACCGTTGATATTGGTAGTTCTTGTATAAAACTGCAATATGAAAGATTGAGTTCTTGCAAAGAACTCAATGATCCAAAATATTTTGGAAACTGCTTCAAACTCGAACAATAATCCATTCCCAATATTTTAAAAAATTGAAGCTTTGAAATTGTGCTCGGAAATTTCTCTATCGACTCGCTATATGAAAGAGTTAGTTCTTCTAATCCATTTAGTAGATCACCCAACTCTTCAGGCATCTTTTTCAACCCTGCAAAGTGGATTAGTCTGAGTATCCTCAGATTTCTAAGCTATTGAAGATCACTGAAGAATATTTCAAAGGCATATGAAAGTATTTTTCCATCCAATTCCATGTGTTTCAGATTGGAGGGCATGTAGAAATAACGCATTCAATTGTAAAAACCATAACGATGAATAAATTCATATTTTTCTTTTCAAAAAATGAGTAAAGGAACTTTGGGATGAAATATGTGAATTGAAAACTTACCTCCTTTAGTAAATTCAAATCTTGGGGTTTCCATTTTAAATGCCTCAACTCCTTTGACCATGACACATTGAATGGAAGATAAGGAATTTCTCCTTGGAAAAATTCCAGCTTCTCAAATGCTTTATTACATGTTTCTTCCACTTTTGTTGAATTTCCAAGTGCAATAATTCTCACTTAATTATGAATTAAATGTAATTTCTTTGCAGATATATAGAATGGATCTTTAGTTCTACTAAACCCTTTGGGTGGTTCCTCCCTTTGGGTTATGCATTTGGGTGGTTCGTCTTTTGTAGGAACAAGAAGCCCAAAGGGAGAAGCTTGACTCTATCCCCAGGAAAAAACAACAAGCTCTCTCCCACGAATATTCTAGATCTCAAAGCTTCACTTCCATTTAAAATAAAAAATCTAGAAGTGGATCGGCACGGGTATGATTTCCATTCCAACGCCTATTGGCGCTGCCCCAGACCAAAAAAGAGGAATCAAAGCGAGCGAGACAAGCAGAGGGTGTGCTGCTCCAGATAACCATGTTTTTAAGGAGTTTCCTCAGGAATGGTCCACAGAGAGTTTGTCCAGTATGCTGCAAGGGATATAATGGCACATTTTCATGATGGAAAATAGACACATGGTCACTTTTAAAGGTTCTTTAGTATCAGGAATGGGGAGTATAGGGATAGTGACAAATTGTTGTGTAACATATGCCCCCTAAATCATGCCGGCCGAACGAGAGTGAAGGGTGAAATGCTTTACGAGTATGTGCCAGGACCAAGATGTCGCTATCAAAAAACCTATGCAAACAAGCACATATATACATAACTAAAATCTCTGAGATAAACACATGACATGAGGTATGGATGCAACCATCCATAAAAGAGATCATGAAACATGATCCGAGGTATGGTCGCAACCATCCAAATAGAGTGGATCATAAATATGGACTCAAGGTATGGTCGCAGCCATCCAAATGAAAAAGTCATGTGTATAATTCATGAATAATACATATCACCTCGCAGCTAGGATTAATTAGACAAAACCCAGGGTCTTGCGCTCCGTCACGACTTGATGAAGTACAAATTCAGGCATGTAAATGAGTGATTTGAAGTCGAACATGCAAGAAAATCACCTGATTACCAGTCAATGATGTAAACTATTAACAGGTGCAAGAGAGACCACCAATAATGACAATGGCCCTCAAGGTACTAGCAATACAATCCATGAGATGTGAATAAGGAGTTGATGTCGAACACTCGTGAAATCATCCGATCGAAGGCTATTGATGTGAACCTATTGTCGAATGCAAACAACCTGCCATTAAGGCATGCACACTCTAAGGTATTGAAAAAGGGATCTCTAGATCAACTTCCCGGATAATGAACTGAAGTCAATAGGAAGCGATCTACCGAAGAAGGGCCATAATGTATCCCTCATAATCGACACAAGGAAAAGGAAATAAGATAATGATGAAAGTGAACATAGAACCAGGCAATGAATCAGACGCAGAAGTAACTTCTCTTGAACATATCGACAACATGACTTCGGAGTTTGGCAATATTTGACTCAAATGGAATCAGAGGTCATGTTGGCGAAAGTGGTAATTACATGAGAGGAAAAAAATATTTCGAAAACCCATGGAGGCAAAGTGAAAAACCTAGGATGTCCCCAACTCTACACAAAATAGAAGATTTGTCATGTTCAAGAGCGGCATACTACCGACACAACTGATAAATACTTTCCATTTCCTCCCACCATTTCTAGTGAGTACCTCGATTATTTTTTAATACAAACTTGAAGGGGATAACATATGCTTTCCATATAAGTTTTTCCTTCGGAAAAATCCATCCTAGTGCATTTTACGAGCCCTAGGAAGGAGGAACTCGGTGTCTTCATGGTGACGGATCTAATGTCGTTAAATTTTAACAAGTCCGACAATGGTGTAACTCATCACCTTTTCATGTTTAGAGAGTTTGAAAAGAGGCGAAAAGAAGACTCCAGATGGCCCTTTTCATAAATATTCCCTCATACCCGAAAAGGTAGAAAACAAATTAAGTCTGAGATAACCTCTTACCCACGATTGACTGAGGTATTCCTTTTTCGTAAATAATTTATCCCAACCCGAAAAAGGGGTAAACGTATACTGGGTAAATGACGTTTCATGTACTTTAACGAGTTCAAAAAGACAAGAACTTCACAATCTTTTCACATTTAGGGAGCCAAAAAAGAGCTGAAAGGTGACTCCAGGGGGTTAATTTTTCATTTATTTTAATTGAGTTTGAAAAAGTAATAAACTGGAACTCGTATATATGTCTTCCATGAAGAAATCAACCCTGGCGCTGCACAAGAACAAACCCAAATCTGTCTTTGAGGTAAAAGTCACTAAAATATTATTAAAATATGATAAAAACCCTAAAAGTGACCTTGAACACTTATAAAAATAAGCAAAGTAAAAAAAAATTCACTTTTTACCTTCACACTCTTTGGAAGAAGTTTTTTACCTTCTTTTACCTCGGTTCTTCAGGAGCAGATAGTGGGAGATCCAGGAGGCCGATCAACGAGCTGTCAATGCCAGGTAAGAGGCACACTCATCCTCTGCATTTAGATACCTGTTTTGATGTTTTTCATAGCAGAATAAATTTTTCGGAGAATGATTTTAAACTTATTGTCATGGCGGATTGGCGCGGGGGTCCCATGTTGGGATCGTGCAGGACTATTGTTTTTAAAATAAGCAGAGCGCCGATTAGAATAACTATTTTTAAAACAGCCGCACCATCCGCCGAGGGTGAAAAACACAAGAATTTTCTCAAAATTTTCATTTAAAATAATTTTTTTTGAATATGAAAACTGACAAGGAGCTATGTAAATGTTGTTGCAGGAAGGAAAAGCAAGCAATCATGGTATTGAGTGGAAGGAGAGAGATCATGATGAAGTTGATAGAGAAGCTATGGTAGAAAGAGATTGTCTTGTTGCATTGAGGAACTGTGCGATCCTCAAGTTCTTTATGACTTCACTCATGAGAGCACAATTGTATTTATTGCAATATTTGATCAGCATCTGGGATACAAGACAGGAGAGGTTCATCCTTGGTGATCAGGAGCTCGAGATTGAAGTGGCCAACATTAACTTCATTACTGACCTATCACATAGAGGGGCACGAGCACGTCTGAATAGGGCTCGAATCATGGGTGAAAGCATGGATATGCTCATAGGGAGAGCATGCTTAGAGGTAACGAAATATTCGAGTGGAAATATAGCAATAAGAAATGTGGGTAATATACCACTCAAATTGGTCCTATATACCATTACACGTGTGGTTGGGGTTCAAGCACCGCAGGCCACCAAGGCTCAGTTGAAAACTGCGGTGGATTGTATGGCACCCACCATTTTTAACTAGGAAGAGGTTGTGGTGGAAAACATGAAAAAAAATCTCACAAAGTGTTAAAACAGTCGATTGAAGCAATTGGAGTATGGATCCATTTTGATAGCAATATTTCTGGAATGGTTACCACTGTTCCAATACTAGGGGGCTGAAGTAGTGGCACCAACACCACAGGAGCCCCGTCTGATGAGGTGGGTCGAGTTGACGCCTCATGGAGGAGGTGAGCAGCAGATGTCGTTCAAGCCCTCCTTCTTTATATGGCTGAGGCATTAGTTGATTGTGGTGGAGGATTGGTCGTACTCCAGGATAGATTTCCAAGGTGATCCCGATTTACCACTTCCACAGGGCGAGCACTGGGATGACAGAGGTAAAACATGTTTTTTGTTATATTTTCTATGTTTATGTTTTTTTGATATATATGTGTTGATATCAAAACTTTACATGCTATATATTTCAGACTGTAGAGGCCAGCTCGGATGTCTCCTATCGCCAGAAGGGTGGCAAGGGATTTAGAGGCCGCTCTATATGAGGAAGGAGTGGATGAAGAATAAGAGATTGCTCGGAACTTTAACGCTTTGACTGCTAGGATTCCAGAGTATGCTTGGGTTTAGCATATCCTTGCCATTACCAACAGTATACTTTAGGAGTGTCTGATCGTATTCACCGACTGCTAACTTGAGTTATTTGAGTAGTAGCTTGCTATTGTGACCACAACACTGATTAGTTAAGTTTTCTTTTTGCAGTTGTAGACTTGTCGAGACCTGCGAGTCTCGTTATGTACCAGAACATATATTTTTTGGGGTTATGATGTACTTTGAAAACTATTTGCAAACCAAATCGACATATATTTATATATATTAACTATTTTCCTGTTTTATACATGGTGTAATGATTACAAATTTCACAAATTATTATATAGAACATAATTAGCCAATGAATCTGTTAATGTATTCATGTGTCATGGAATGTGCTGATATGTAATGTAATAAAAATTTCTTTCTAAAAGATGAACACACAGATACATTCTCAAAATTTGAGGGTGTCTGAAGGAATATTGCCCATTGAGTTGTAGGACAACAAGCTGTGAATTGAGGTTTACAAGCAATTCTCTAATTCCAAGCGTGATTGCTTCTGACAGAAGTTCAATAATCGCACTGTATTCAACAATATTATTGGTTGTACGACCTAAACATATACCTTAAAGATCTACTAACTCACCATTAGGGTCATAGATAACCCAGGCCACAGAAGATATGTTTGGGGTACTACGGTAGGCACCGTCAGCGAAATAGACATAAGGAGTCAAAGACTTATGCAAATCAAGTAAAACAAGATAAGCAAGAAAACCACTTTCAAACACACACCAAACCAAAATGTACACAAATGCAAAGCACACTAATTTACAAGAGTAATTACATGAGAAAATAATGCATAATACTTCTTTAGATAAAGCCTTTTTTGGGGCTTATCCAAAGGATTACCTTCATAATCAATCAGCTCATAGGCCCCTTTCTGCAAAACACGCTTTACAATGTATGACCCATGCCACATAGGTTCGAATTTTCCGGCCCCCAGCTTATCGTGTGCTTGGTCATAGAGAAGGACCGAGTTTCCTTCAGAGAAGGCGTGTGGAGAAAAAATCTGATCAAAATGGAATTTGACCCATTTCTTTTGTGCTCTGGTAACTAAAGCGGCGAAGTGACAAGTTTCATCAAGCCTTTCCAGATATAGGAGATGTTCCTCTTTTGGTGAGGTATTTAGAAACAATTCGACAACTAATTTGAGTGAAGGAATTTCACATTCAATCAAAAACATTGCTTCAAGGCCATATACTAACTAAAATAGAGTGAATCCAATAGCATTTTTAGTCGAGGTTTGGTAAGCCCAAAGAGCTAAAAATAGCATGAGATGCCAGTTTAACTTGTGCATCCCAATAGTGCACTGAAGCATAGTAACTAAGACTTTATTTACTGCTTCAACTTGGTCATTGGCTTGAGGGTAATATGGAGTTGAGATGTCGTGACGCAAGCCCAACTGAGAGGTCAACTCAACCATCATGTAATGGTGAACATGAGATCCATGATCGGTGATAATGGCTTGAGGGTATCTGAACCGAGCGATAACATGATTGAAGAGAAATTGAGCCGCAGTTTTATCGTCAACGGCATATGTAGGCATCACCTCAGCCCATTTGGTGAAATAGTCAACAACGACGTGATATAAGCATTCCCATAAACAAGTGAGGGTTACATGTCATGAATTCAACGCCCCATTTGGTGAACGCGCTGATGGTAACAACTAGGTGTAATGGTGAGGGTGGGGCACACATCTTCTGCTGGTAAATCTGGCAAGCATGGCATTTACGAATGGAAAGAATGTAGTCTTTGAAAATAGAAGACCATAACTAACAAGCACGAAGGATTTTCTAAGTTGTTTCATAGCCAGACATATGACCGCCACATGCCCCAGAGTGGCAGTTGTTGAGCACTCTCTCAGCCTCTTCGAAATTCAGCCAACGAAGAAGAATTGAATCTACGTTGACGCAATATAAAATATCCCCATTGATACAATATGGTTGAGAGTGAAATCGAATACATCGATGATCAACTTTAGTCAAATTAGATCGGAAGGTGTGGGTTTGGAGACACACGATTATATTACCGTACCATGGATTGATAGTGTTGATCATGAAGAGAGTTTCATCTGGAATGTTCTCATCAATATTAGATGGAGTAGAAGCAGAGGGAAGGGAGCATATCAATTCAACGAAAACCAATGATTTCTTTGATTTGGCAGTAGTGAATTCCAAATCAAACTTCTGTAAAATGACAATCCATTTTGAATATTTCCCCCCAGCAATTGATGGGTCAAATATAATTCATGGGATTGTAGTCGGAGATCACGGTAGTCGTGCAAAGAATAATGTAATGCCGAAAGCGATGAACAGCATGTACCGCAGCTAAAGCCAGTTTCTTGACATGGAAATATTGAGTCTCTGTATCCATAAGGTTACGACCGAGGTAATAAATGACATGTTTAGTACCATCATCTTCGTCCTGAACTAACACCATAGAGATAGTACCAAAAGAAGCTGCTAAGTAGAGGAAATAATCATGATGATAATTTTTGGGATGTAGTAAAGGAGTGTTAATAAGAAAAATCTTTAAAGAATTGAAGGAGCATTGAGCAACTTCATCCCACAGGAATGGGATCCCTTGTTTAAGTAATTGTGTAAATCCCTTAGCGAGCTCTGCGTAGTTGGGAACGAAACAACGCAGGAAATTAGATTTTCCTTATAGACTTTGCAACTAAGATAAAGAGGAGAGAGGGGGTAAATTAACGATAGCCTCGAATTTCAATGGATCAAGATGGATTCCTTATTTAGAGATGACAAACCCAAGGAGTTTGTTAGATTCAACGCATAAGACATATTTTTGCGGATTTAAGTGAATATTATAATGTCGACAACTTAGAAAAACCTCTCGAAGGTGTGCAGGATGGTCGCGACGCTTAGCTAAATGAGCAGAAAGGTCATCCAGGTAAGGTTGCAATATGTGCTTAATGTCATGGAAAGCATAGGACATCGCACATTGAAAGGTATCACCAACATTCTTTAGAACGAAAGGGAGATTTTTGAAAGAAAAGGTTCCCCATGGAAAGATTAAGGCAGTCTTGTGTTGATCAGCTGGCAGGATGTTAATCTGGTTATAGCTAGAAAAACCATCCATAAAGGAAAATAATTCACTCCCAGGGAATTCATCAATGATCTAGTCAAAAAACGCAGTGGGATAGTTATCCTTCGAGCAGGCCCAATTTATATCTCGGTAATCGAAACAAACACGAATGATACCCTGATTTTTATTGATAGGGACAATATTAGACACCTAATCTGTCAAAGGAACGGGATAAATAAATCTCACCTTAAGAATTTTTAAAACCTCTCCCTTAATGGCGGCTGCCTTTCTAGGATGCACAGGACGAAGTCACTGACAAACAGGCTTTGCGTTAGGGTAAGTCGATATTTCATGCACCACTATACTTGGATTGATGCCAGGCATCTCCTCGTTGGACCATGCAAAAACATCTCGAAACTCTAGAAAGAGACTGGTATAGATCTTGATCTCATCTGAAGAGCAATTTACCCCAATGTGAATGTTATCAACAATTCCTAGTTTCATAGAAATGTCGATAGGCATTGTCGCAGTGATGTTGCCCATGTTTCCCTCAGAAAAGATCTCATGTGCTGACATGGGTGTCCGAAGTGGATCATTCGGAGCATGGGGAGCGATATTTTCAAGACATGACTGAACTACTCCAGGGCTCGGGAGAAATGATGACCGATGATGAGTATCATTCTAGGGTGTTTCCTCAAGAGACATAGTTTCCACAATACTTTTGTCATAGGGAAACATCTCATTCAAGGGATCTAATGAGTCTGAGGAACCAAGCAAAGGTGATTGGGAGTATGTGTCAAAATGCATGCTAGGAGTAGCATGTCCAGAATCATTAGCTGAAGCTAAGATGATTTCACAATAATTAACTTCTACTGGGCTTAACGGCATGACATCACTGAATGAATCAATCTAATCAAGGGAAGGGATGATCCAAGGATTGGATGAAGTGGAGATCATATTGACCTGAGTCGTGTTAGGTGGGGGAAGAGAAAACAGACCCATCAGGGCAGAATCTTTGAAAAGACCTGCCCCCACACTTTCATAGGGTGTGGTGGTATGCTCCACATATGGAACATTGCCTTCTAAAGAAGTGGAAGAGAAAAAGGAAAACTCATACAAAGTGATGATATTTCCTTCGTGTGGGAAATGAAGAACACAAAAGAGAGTGGACGACACCCAAAGCATAGCGTGAGTCCAACTACGATCGAGTAGAAGATTATAATTGAGTTTGGCATCAATGACTTAGACCTCTACGTTGAACGTTTTTCCTTCCAAGGTGATAGGCAAGTTGGGGAGGATACCAAAAGGACGAGAGTCCCTTCCATCTAAAGCCTCCAAAGTGGTTGGAGGTTGGCTAAGAGTTGGAGAACCGATGGCTTTCCAATAAGAGACAAACATGACAGAAGTGGATGCACCTTCATCCACGACTTCCCAATGAATATTCTTTCCATTAATACCAACCTGGATAAGGAAATCAAGTTGATGAGGGAGACGCGGAACGAAATTTTCCATATCAAAAGTGATAAGGCTTGAATTATATGGATCGATTCCTCCATTAGTGGATATGAATGATTTCTGTTGTGACGAACAACTTTGAAGAACCTCTAGCATAGACATAGCAGAAGGTGCCTAAGCCAAATCCTCAACAATATTGTAGTGTTGAACGGCATAAGCGTTTGGATTATATGAGGATTTTCATAGCACGCCTTTAGAAGGTGGTCATACAATGAGATCAAAACTAGGCCTTTCAATATGAAGAGGGTCGAAAGTGGGCGGGGGAGGAGTAGGAGCATTGATGATTTATTTCCCCGCCGATTGATGCGAATTCGAATAATATTTAGAACTGGTAACTATAGAGATGGGTGCAACACCATTCATCATGAACACCTGAGAACCAAAAGAGGTGGAATATTGGGGTTGTTCCACCATTTGAGTCCTCTGAGATGGAAATGACTCTTTAAGAACGGTTGGAGTCCCTTAAGCGCCCTTCAGTAAATTATTCACCTCATCCCATCAAGGACAGTCCTTGGTGTAGTGCTCTTCATCACATATCAAGAAAGCGTACTTTGGTCTATGTTTAGTTCTATCGTTAGTGTGAGGTTTGGGGGAATCCTACTTTGGGGCGTCAGATTTAGATTTTCCTTTGCCCTTCTTTTTACCTTTAGAGGATTTTTCAGCCATAGAAGACTGAACGATGTTAACCTCTGAATTTTTTCGAGGATTCTGAGGAACATAATCCGTTGAAGAAGAAGATTTATTCTTAGAAGCATAGGAAGACTTCCGAGAATTTTGGGAAACATAACCAATGACGTCGTCCACCGGTGGTGTCACTGGGGCTTTGGAGGTTGCAGACTGAGAACCTGGGCACGGAGCGCCAGGTAAAAGATCATATAACGTGTCAGATTGGGAGTAAACCAAATCGAGATACTGAGCACAAGTAATGGATTTCTCTTCTGTGACAACTGCCCCCATAGCTATATCCTTGGTGATTTGATTGATGAATGATTTTGTAAACCATTCGATCAAAAGTTGATCAGGAATCTCAAACTTGATCAAACAAAGACGTTGTCTCCATTTATGGATATGATCAGAGATATGTGTAGAAGTATCTTGCTTTAAGGATGTAAGGAGGTGGGTTCCTATTTCATAACGAACAAGCAACTGAAAATGTGTAATAAAATCCATGGCTGAAGAGGTGAAGTCCCGAAAAGTTCCACGCAGAAGCTCAATGTACCACTTTGCAGCGGCACCAGCCAACATTCTTTGAAAAAGACGGATATGGAAGAAATCGTCAACCCAGGAATTGGAGGAGCACCAAAAATGGTACGTCATAACGTGTGCCTGGGGTCCTCTCCAGACTTGCCTTCAAACTTGGGGAAATCACATGGAATTTTGGTTGGAACTGGAAGCCAATATGGATTATGAAGAATTGGATCATTGGTCAATCTTGACACATCGGGAAGTTCCAACATCATGAGAAACGACAATTGCGTATTGAAAGGCATGATGTTCAGTCTTTGATACATGCCCGTTTGTGGATTCCAACCAGGTTGGGAGAAATTTTGCCCCCAAGGGTTCTGTCCCAAAGGATTTTTCCCATATGGATTTTGTCCATAAGGATTAAGACCATGTGTATTTGGATCATATCTCGGTTCCTGACCCAAAAATGGATTCTGACCTATAGTAGACCATTGAGGTTCAACTTGGCCATAATTCGTAGCATAGGGATTTTGCTGCTGAAATTTTTGGAATGGAGTGCCCTGTGGTTGACCCTGCGAACCCAAAAGGGAACCTTGGGAACCAAATGGTTGACCTTATAAGCCCAAGGGTTGGCCTTGGGGCTATTGGATGGTACCCTGAGGATTTGATGACATGATACCAAGTGGTTGCTGAGGTTGGCCAGGTTTCCCTTGAGGACCAGGTTGACCCAGCTGAACAAAGACCCACCTTTTCTGAGAGGAGGGATGTCCTTGTTGGAAAAAAGGTTGCCCTTGATGAAAGTGAGGTTGGCCTTGTTGACCAGAAGGTTTTTGATGTTGATAATAGGAAAACTAACCTTTATGGGCAAAAGGTTAACTAGATTATACATAAGGCATTGCTTGTTGCACGTAAGGTTGTCCTTCCTACCCATAAGGTCGATCTTGACCATAGATAGGACCCTGTTGAAAAGCATAACCTCCTGACCAAATTCTAGACTACCCTTGAAATCCTTGCAGATTTACTAACGGAGTTTGCAGCTGTTGGGAACCATACAAGATGTAAGGCTGCTGGTTCAGACACTACAAAAATTTCTGATACTGATCATATGTTAACCTTGTTGGACCAGATGATCCAATAGACATAGGGATACTGCCAACAGCTTGGGAAGAACCCGGGATGTGAGTTTGAATTCCACTCATAGGTGGTCCAATGGATGATTGGGAAAAATTCAACAGGGAAGGTCCCCCACTAGAAATGGGAGGCGATGGACTTGATGTAGGAACACTGACGAGAGTCGCTGAAACACTGACACAAATAGTTGGCTTTGTGGGAGTAAGCGTAATTGTTGCTTGAGCAGGGATGGAAAAAAACATGTTGGAAACAAGTGGATCAGGGGTAGATGCCCCAGTATTCTGCCAGATAGTATTGTAATACAAAGGCATGGCACTCGACATACTCGAGACCAGGTGCCCCAACGAGGTGTAACCATGTGGAATGTACGACTGGGTGGAAGGCTGAGAGGTTTTCCCCCCAAGGGTAAATCGCTCAGGGGGGGAATTGATGTCCCTCAAACAAAGACTCATCTACACCACTGATGGTGCTTGAAACTTGTAGAGGGAGATGAAACCTCTCCTTCATAAGCCATCAGGAATAAATGATGAGCAGTGGTCCGAGATGGATGCAGCGAATGCACGAATGGTACACCAGGTGTATCAAATGTTGGGTGTGGAGCCTAATTATCTTGTTTATTTTGTACAGCATTGGACCCCTATACCTTAATGGGGCGGCAATGCCGCCCGTAATTAAACGCTACCTGGGGGGTCCACGAGGGGGTGGCTATGACTTTATGGAGCCCCTGAAGCTAAAAACATATGTAAAATTTCCTTGTAAAAGTATAGTAATTTCTAGTCAATCTGGGTCATTCATTAGGCAGATGACCTGACGATAGAAGTTATGTTTAGTTTAGGGTTTTTTGCCCTAGAAGGAAACCCCTTGCTTGTATGAGGGTATTGTATTGTGGCTGTGTATTGTATTTGTATTCTCAGAGCGAGAAACAGATAGGGATATTGTGAGAGAGAATAGAGGATATTATAGTAGATCTGTTGTAGGTTGTGTCTCTTCATTTTGCTGGATAATAGAAAGGAAAGACAGGTTGTTTGGGGTGGACGTAGCCCAAAATACGTGAACCACGTATATCTGTGTCTCTCTGGTTTTATGTGTTTTGTGTGCTTGTGTTTTTCGCATATTTTATATGTTGCATTTCTCTGTAATATATAATTTTCTAACAACTGGTATCAGAGCCAAAGGTTTATTTGGCTAATAAACTCATAGGAAAGAAGTGTTCCTGGTTCGAGTGGGAGCAATGGCAGAAGATGGTAAGTTTAGGGTCGAGAAATTTAACAGCCAAAACTACCTGTTGTGGAAGATGCAGATGGAATATTATCTATATAAGAAAGATCTGTACCTACCATTGAGTGGAAAAACAAAGAAGCGGACAACTATGACAAACGTAGAATGGGAGATCCTCGATAGAAAGGCATTTGGAATAGTACGGTTATGCCTCGCGGCGTCGGTAGCCTTCAATATTTCGAAGGAAACAACAATAGAGGGTTTGATTAAGGCATTGGCGAAAATATATGAAAAACCCTCGGCCTCAAACAACGTATTTCTTATGAAACATTTATTTAATATGAAGATGTCGAAAGGTGGATTTGTTGTAGACCATTTAAATGATTTTAATACAGTTACCAGTCAGTTAAGTTCTATAGGGGTAAAATTTTATGATGAAGTTAGGGATTTTTTATTTCTGTGCTCATTGCCAGAAAGCTGGAATGGTTTAGTTATGGCCATTAGTAACTCTGTCTCTGGATCTAGTACTTTAAAGTTTAATGATGTTGTCGGTGCTATCCTTAGCGAGGAAATGTGACAGAAAAGCTTCGGTGAGACATCAAGTAATGCTTTGAGTGCAAAGTCTAGGGGAAGAAAAATGGAAAGAGGAAAGAGCTCAGGATATCGCAGTAAATCAAGGAAACGCAGATCCAAGTCTAGATCAGGGATAGTGTTCTGGAAATGCAGAAAGAAAGGACACCTGAAGAAAGACTGTAGATCTCGGAAGGGAAAAGAAGGAGATGCACAGTAAGAAAAAAATCATGAAGAAAATGTGATAGGTGATGTGTTACAATATGCTTTGATTCTTTCTTTCGAAAATGTTATTGATTCCTGGGTGGTATATTCAGGGGCCTCATTCCATGCCACACCTGATAAGAAATATTTTCATGACTATGTTCAAGGATATTTCGGACAAGTCCATTTGGGTGATGATAAACCCTATAAATTGTTGGAATGGGTAAGTTTCTTGTAAAACAACAAAATGGAAACCAATGGCTATTAAAGAAGGTAAGGCATGTTCCATATCTGAAGAAAAATATGATTTCAAGAGGGCAGTTAGGCGGTGAAATTTGTGTGAAAACTGTCACAGATAAAACTTGGAAGGTCACCAAAGGAGCCCTAGTAATAGCAAAAGGCGAAAAGGTTGGTACATTGTATTTATGCAATGGTATTTCTAACTCTATTAATGCTTTAACTTCAAAAGGAGCAGATGCAACATTATGGCATCATAGGCTCAGACACATGAGTGAGAAGGGGATGAAGATTCTTCACTCAAGAAATTTGTTGTCGGTTTGAAGAATGTTGATTTGGATTTCTGTGAGAATTTCATCTATGGAAAACAGAAGAGAGTCAGATTTCTCAGAGTTGGGAAAGAAAAGAAGAGCGAAAAATTAGAGCTTATGCATACAGATGTATGGGGACCTGCTCAGGTATCATCTCTCGGTGGCTCTCGTTATTATGTTACTTTTATTGATGATGCAACTAGAAAAACTTGGATTTATTGTATTCAGAATAAATCTGATGTATTTGATATTTTCAAGAAATGGAAATCTTTGGTTGAGATTGAGACAGGAAAGACGTTGAAGTGTCTCAGATCATACAATGGAGGTGAATATTGCAGCAAAGAGTTTGATAGGTATTGTTCAGAGCATGGAATTTGCAGAGAGAAGACATTTCCAAGAACACCACAAGAAAATGGTGTGTTATAAAGGATGAACAAAACAATCATGGAGCGTGCAAGGCGCATGAGATTGCATGCAAGATTGCCTTTACAATTTTGGGTAAATGCTGTAGATACTGTTGTTTATCTAATAAACAGAGGGCCTTCAAGTTCCTTGGATGGTGGCATTCCAGAGGAAGAATGGACAGGTAAAAAGGTAAACTACTCTTTTTTAAAGCCTTTTGGCTGTGAGGCCTTTGTCCATATTAATAAAGAAAACAGAACAAAGCTTGAGGAAAAATAAAAGAAATGTAACTTTATTGGATATGGTGTTAATGATTTTTGTTATCTCTTATATGATTATGAAAATCACAAAATCATTAGGAGGAGAGATGTAATATTCAACGAAAAGGTCTTGTATAGGAATCAGTTGCAGGAAAAGAAACAAGAAAAGGAAAACAAATAATACAAATTTCTTGATGAGATCACAGAAAAAGTAAAGGTGTCTGAAAATAATAATAATCAACATCCACAACAACAACAGGCACCTCAAACACCTGAAAGTGGTGTCAGAAGATCTACCAGGATAAGTAGACCCCCTAAATGATACTCTCCTTCATTATATTATTTATTGTTGACTGATTCTGGTGAACCCGAATGTTATGAAGAAGCAATGCAGGTTGAAACCAAGAAGAAGTGGGAGCTAGCCATGGAAGAAAAAATGGAATCCTTAATACATAACCAGACTTGGGACTTAGTTAGGTTACCTACAGGTAAAACAACATTGCCGAACAAATGGGTTTACAAGCTGAAGGAATAAGATGGAGGAAAACAAAGGTACAAAGCTAGACTTGTGGTGAAGGGGTTTGCACAGAAGAAAGGTATAATTTTTTTGAAATATTTTCCCCTGTTGTTAAGATGACTTCAATCAGAACTATTTTAAGTCTTGTAGCAGTGGAAGATTTTCATCTTGAACAGTTAGATGTAAAGACAATATTTCTCCATGGAGATTTAAAGGGAGAGATCTATATGCACCAACCAGAAGGATATGAGGTCAAAGGGAAGGAAAAATTAGTGTGAAAGCTAAAGAAGAGCTTGTATGGCTTAAAATAGGGTCCAAGGCAGTGGTATCTAAAATTTGACAAGTTTATGTCTGAACAAGGTTATACTGGATGTCACTCTGACAATTGTGTTTATCTGAAAAAGAAAAATGATGGAAGCTATATTATAGTGTTATTTTATGTCGATGAAATTCTTGTTTCATGGTCTAAAATGCAGGAAATAAATGCGCTCAAAAGAAAATTGGAAAATTAATTTGCAATGAAGGATTTGGGTGCTGCAAAAAAAATCCTTAGTATGAGAATAACTAGAGATAGGAAAAATAGCAAATTAACACTGTCTCGGAATGAGTACATACAAAAGGTATTGAAAATAATTAATATGAATAATGCAAAACCAGTTTGTACACCTTTTTCTAGCCATTTCAAATTTAGTAAGGAGATGTGCCCCAAGACCCAGGAAGAAATTGATTATATGTCTAAAGTTCCAGATGCATCACCAGTTGGAAGCTTAATGTATGCAATGGTTTGCACAAGGCTTGATATTGCACATGTAGTGGGAGCCGTAAGCAGGTACATGAACAATCCAGGAAAATAACATTGGATGGCATTGAAATGGATTCTCAGATATTTGAGAGGTACCACAAATCAAGCATTATGCTTTGGTGGTTCAAACATTGCTCTACAGGGATATGTTGATGCAGATATGGCAGGTGACAAAGATAACATGAAGAGCACTACAGAGTATGTATTTAATGTAGGTGGAACAACTGTTAGTTGTGTTTAAAAAATCCAAAGTGTTGTTGTACTTTCAACAACAGAAGCAGAGTATGTTGCTGCTATAGAGACTAGTAAGGAAATGATTTGGTTAAAAAGGTTTATGGATGAATTAGGTAAGAAGCATGATATGGGCACATTATACAGTGATAGCCAAAGTGCCATTCATCTTGTAAAGAACTCAACATTTCATTCCAGTACTAAAATCATACAGCTCAAGTACCATTTCATACAGTCAATGTTGGAAGAAGGATAGTTGAAGCTGGAAAAGATACACACTAGCCAAAATCCTACATATATGCTAACAAAAGTTGTAACCAGGGAAAAAATGAAAATATGATCAATTTCAATTGGTCTTCAAGTATGATGATGAAGATGAGAAACATCCAGGTCCATAGTGGAGTCATTGTCCAGCAAATAAAGCAGTAGTGGAGTTGCTACAATCAATCTCCAAGTGGGAGATTGTTGGGTGTGGAGCCCTATTATCTTGTTTATTTTGTATCACATCGTTGGACCCCTGTACCTTAATGGGGGGCGACTGCAACTTTATGGGTTCCCCCCTGGTGGGGGGTTTCGGGGGCAGTGCCCCCGAAGCTAAAAATAGATGTAAAATTGCCTTGTAAAAGTATAGTAATTTCTAGTCAATATGGGCCGTTCATTAGGTGGATTATCTAACGGTAGAAGTTATGTTTATTTTAGGATTTTTTTTTCCCTAGAAGGCAACCCCTCTCTTGTATGAGGGTATTGTATTGCGGATGTGTATTGTATGTGTATTCTCAGAGCGAGAAACAGATAGGGAGATTGTGAGAGATAATAGAGGATATTACAACGGATCTGCTATAGGTTGTGTCTCTTCATTTTGCTGGATAATAGAAAGGAAGGATTGGCTGTTCGGGGTGGACGTAGCCTAAACTGGGCGAACCACGTATATATGTGTCTCTCTGGTTTTATGTGTTTTGTGTGCTTGTGTTTTCCTCATATTTTATGTGTTGTATTGCTCTGTAATATATAATTTTCTAACATCAAATGGATTATATGGCCATTCCATGGGAGATTTCAACGTGATCAAATAATGGATTAAGAGGGTAGGCAACGTAGCCTACAGGCACATGAGGAGGAGTTTGAGTAGAAAGAGGTTGGATACTTAGAACGAGGGAAAACTAATTCGTTTGAGTCCCAATCGAAGGAAAAGAATTATAAGAGACAGGTGACAATGTTTCTTCAGAAAGGGATGATGTAGAGGAAGATGAAATTGATGGCTCAACCACAATGATCTTATCTCAAAAAGAAAAAGAGAGAAAAATATGATTAATTCAAGGCTTTAAATAATATCTTTATAAGGAGTTACTCATGATGTGGCCCAGAAATATTCTAATAGGTAAGCCATGTGATCGTGGGAAATTAATTTTAGAACTTAAAAACGAACTAAATAAAAAAAGGGGTAGACTAGGCAAAAGGATTACCAGGTAGGCGCGAACTACAATATACACCTTGGTGATAAAATGAAATAGAAATGACCAAGGAATTAACGTATGGCAGCCAATCTCCTCGAATGTTGTGTTACATGTATCACATCTACAAGGCGGTCGACTCAGTTACCTATGGCAGGTTTGCAGCCTAATGATGTCTCCCAAAATATACGCGATGGTGCATGGGAGTCCAAGTCCGTAGTATTGTTGTCTGATGCATAACCGTTCGATCAGAGCGTCCCAAAATATACTTATCATACATCAATATACTTCCATATGTGGGACGGGATATCGCCCTCGAGTTGTAACACAGACTGTTAGCAATAATTCCTACGCTTAACGACGTCAGAACACGTCTCTAGCCTAGACCTCTAAATGTGATTCATTAGGTTCCAAATGCTCTTTAGGTTGATTGAATAAATTTTAGGGTTGATATTGAATTATGTCTCGGTTTTAAAGTCCTATCGATGTCACTTGAATCCCTAAGATGCAGTTAAATGAGAGAAGAAATCATTCATTTCGATGAAAACTATGTTAATTGGGGAACCTTAACTATGTTTTTCTCTTCAAGTGCACAACCTTAAAGTGGAACAAAAAACCTTTTCAATTTCTTTCCTGTCATTAAACGCACTAGAAGCGAATCGAAATGAAACTTTTCATTTTTTAAAGCAAAGCGAAACAAAAATATTTTTGTTGTTTTTCTCTATAAGCATAATGCAAAGTGTAAAATGTAAATCAAAAGCAATCACTCGCTTCGAGTACTAATGAAATCTCCCAAAACACTACAAGAGGCAAAGATCCGAAAACCAAAGAGAGACCCAAACCAATTTCCTTAAAATAAGATACTCTTCATTTCTACATTGATCAACACTCAAAGAAAAACAAACTTCAGTCGAAAGCAAGCAATTGTGATCTATTCTTGATGGTGAAAAGAGACCCAAATGCACCCGTTAACACTTGAAAGTTCTAATCATAAGAACAGATCGAAATAAAAAATCAATCAAACGAAAATATTGAAATATACGACAAGATTTGACTCAATAAGAAGTCTGGAAATAAAAAAGGCACGCAACCGTTCGGATGACCCAAAAACACCTAGAAACCCTAGGATGATAAGGATGCACTTTCTTTTCAAAAGAGAAAACCAAAGATGGAGAACTTGAATAAAAAACATCGTTGAACAGAGAAGAATATGAGCTGTCCAATCAAAAAAGAAAACTCTGAAGGATAAGACACACTAGATGATAAGTAAAAGGAAACCATAACAAATGGTACACATAAATCGATGTCGTTGTTAAGCTGCAACCCACACTGGAAGAGGAAAAGCGCTATTGTGCAAATGCATTCAATACCGATCGGCACAATTGTCAAAGAAATACCAGCATTGATCGAGGAGAAGACTAAAAAATAAAAGGGTTTACTGAACTGACACTGGGCTTATCACTTCAACGGAGAGATGAATGTATGTAAGAAGTTACAGATGCTACAGAGACAAGGAGATGGACACTAAAAAAAAATCAATGACAAAAAAAAAAAAATCAAATATTGAAAATAGGATACTTAAATGCAAGCACTCCCCAGCAAAATCTCCAATTTTTTATGCATGAAAATCCTCTCTACGGACAAAGATGATCCCTCTAACCTTAGGATTGGTCTAGTAACAACAGGGAACAATTTAATGCCTACTTTGCTAGATTTCAAATGGACATAGATCGTGTATATATCACCTACCTCGATCTCATGTTGTTCATCACTCGAATCCTTTTATCCTTTTCACTCTATAGTCATATCCTCATTGTCACCAACACTTAGTTACCTACACAAGATATCAAACAACAACAAACGTGAAATCACAACATATATTTCACATAAAAAATATATCTAGTTGATCAAGGAGTACTAGAAATCCAATCACACATTATATAAAAGAGTGGAAAGTAAGAATAAGTTGTATTATATTAATATAGATATGGGGAGTTACAGCCTGTGCCTTGATGTCGCAACTCTCCTTCAACAGGTCCGGATCCAAGCATGTGCTCGTTTCAACTGGATACGAAAAGGCCAAAGGTCTCAACTCTCCTTCAATGCCTATAGCAACAATTCTCTCTTTGTTTTTCATCTATATTTGTTCTAACAAGCATAGGTATGGGAGGATGTCCTTTTTATAGAAAAGGAAGAGTTAACATGGATCCACTTAAGGTGGGGAAATGGGTTATCCCTTTGGGTGGTTCCTATTTTGTAGGAACAAGAAGCTCAAAGGGAGAAGCTCGACTCTATCATCAGGAACAAACAACCAGCTCTTCGCCACGAAGCTTCTAGATCTCAAAGCTTCACTTCCCTTTTTAAAAAAAATTCCAGAAGTGGATCGCCGCAGGTATGATTTCCATTCCAGCACCGATCGGCGTTGCCGCAGACCAAAAAGGAGGAATCGGCGCGAGTGAGACAAGCAGGGGGCGCGCAGCTCTAGATAACCCTGTTTTTAAGGAGCTTCTTCAAGAATGGTCAACAAAGACTTTGTCTAATATGATGCAAGGGATATAATGACACATTTTCATGATGGAAAATAGACACAGGGGTCACTGTTAAAGGTCCTCCAAGACCAGGAATGGGGAGTAAAAATACAATGACAAATTTCTATGTAACACTAGCTCTCTAGAACACAATCAGTAAAGCAAAGTTTGAATACTCATTTCATTTCAAAAATATAGTCTCACTACATCCATGAAAGTCTTGAAAAACTGATTACAATACCAAAGAGCCTAATGGATTTCTCAAAAATCTGAATCCTAATGAGCTCTTTCTCAACTCTATTTAACCTAAAGGTAGCTACCAACAACTCCTTAGAAAATGGTGATGAGTCCACTTGACTCCAAGTGAAGTATGGCTTTGAGTGCACTTGGTCTTGATTTTTCCTTGTTGCCTTTGATTTCGAGTTGTTCGAGGGAATCTTGAGGATACCTTGGCTGCTTTTGGGAGTTAAGGAGGGTGGAAAACCCCGTAGAATATCTCCTTTCTGTCTACTCCGAGTATTTATGACAAAATCTTCACAAAAATTCCACATCTTCGTGATTTTCTTGCATTTAACCTTATGTTAGGTACTCGAAGTGTGTTAGCCTCAATCACCACCTACATTAGCATTATAAGACCATAATATAATAAAAAATGCAAGAAAAGAGATTTAATAAGGTAAAAATATGACCATTAACCCCACCAAATGTACCTAATGATGGAGCTCATCAGAGTCCGCAGCGGTTTCCTAGCACAACAGGAAGCAAAGACCTTTGGCGCTCAGCTTGGTAGAAGAATAATACATGGTTGCAAGTCAAGAAACATGTGAGGAAATCTATATGAGAAATATAATTGTGGGACTGTTTGGTCAGACGATGGATCCAATTGTGATCTATCGTGATAATCATAGTTGCATTAATCTCTCTGAGAATCTGGTATCTCATGATTTATCCAAGCATATAGATATCTGGTATCACCATTTATGGGAATGCATGCAAAGGTGGATAATATTAATACAATTCATTCTGAAAGAGGAACAATATGTTGAAATATTGACAAAGGACTTGTCAAGAGGGAATTTTGAATTCCACATTGTAGGATAGGGGTGGTTGATAATCCATTTCTTGTTGAGAGGGAGTATTGAAAAATGGAGCAAGAAAGTCTCAATTGGACTTTGCCTTGGTCAAATTGAGAAAATTCGAATTTCCTCATCAATAGACAACTTGGAGGAAGTTAACTGAGGTGACATGGCTATTTTCACTCAATTAACTTAGTAAATTTGAGTTACAGGGCTTGGAGTTCAGTTAAGCATGTGTGATTGCTAATTCGTAGCAATCAACGTTAGTTATTTCAAGTTTTTTTTTTTTTTTAGTTAAAATTTCTCTAACTATTGATATAACTAATGGAAGGTCAGTGCTAGGGCCCTATATTACTATTTTAGTCCCTTATTGTTGTTATTTTAGCCCCCTTATTGTTATTTTTGTACCCCTTGTTGTCCCCATATTGTTATTATTGTGCCCTTACATTATTATTGTTAGGTCGGCTAGGATTATATTGTGACCCCATTGACTCCTATATAGAGAAAGGAGGTTTTGTCATTTGTGTCATCCAAGAATTGTTCATTTATGTAATGTAAAGGAGGTTTCCCCCTCGAAGGTTGATTTCTATGGCGTTGATCTCTCGTTTCTTCTATTTTTTGAGCTGGTTTCACAACATTTGGTATCAGAGTTTTGGATTCTAGGCTTTTCGACGCTTCAAACATGTCATCGTGGAATTTTCACTATAAATTTTGTTCTACGAAGGTTCATAAGCTAAAAAAAAAAACCCATTTGCACTGAAATCCGAAGGAATTTCGTAGAAATATTTCAAATCTTGGTCTGCACTATTTTCGGAGATATGATCTGTGGAAATTAGGGTTTTTTCAGGCTCCCGAATTTCATCTCAAAGAGGTGACCTTGGGAAAACTATCATAACTCTCTCTATGAGCATCAGATTGGAATTATGTAAAATGTTTGTGAAAGTGTATGGACTATAGTTTCATGTGTATCAATTTCATAGCCGAAGGAGGAAACAGTGACACGTGGAACGCTATAAACCTTCGCTCTACTGAACCAGTCCAGAATTAGGTCATTGTGGGAGATTGGGCATTAGTTTGTCTTGAAGAATCCAAATCAGGTCTGACCTGTGGAATTGGAAAGATGATTCAAAGGGCTACTAAAGGACTTAAGATAAAATATTAGGCATCTGAAATTACAAAGATGCATCAGTTTCAATATCAAGCTCCTCAAAAGCAAGAAAAAGGTGTGCATTTTTTTTAAATTGCATAAGTTTTGTTTGAAAAATCAGTTTGAAGTGATTCCAAGGGCATATTGAAGAACGTATATCAGTATTAGGTTCTAAAATTCCCCCTAAAAATTATTCAACACCCATCAAGCCCTCATAAGGTTCTACTATGACTCGTGAAGAGGAATAAGTGCAACATGACATATCAAAATTACAAGAACAAGTGCAACAAATTTCGCTCTCGCAAAGAGTAACAAAAAATGAAATGGAAGCTAAGATGGATGGTTTGAAGAAAGGCATGGAAGATAAGATGGATGGTTTGAAGAAAGGTGTGGAAGCTAAGGTTGATGGTTTGAAGAATGGCATGGAAGCTAAGATGGATAGCGTGGAAGCTAAGATGGATGGTTTGAAGAATGGCATGGAAGCTAAGATGGATGGCATGGAAGCTAATATGGATGGTATAGAAGGCAACATGGAATATTTGAAGAAATACATTGAAGGTTTGAAGGTTTGAAAAATTTTCTACAAGAAAAGCTTCGTAATGGCAAAAAGGTAGTAGAGGAAACTCATGATGAGAAAAAAAGAAATGTTAATCATGATTTCATAGAATCTAATGTTGTATTTAAGACCCACCATATTCCAAAGATATATATGAAGAAGTTTGATAGCAAGGATCCGATAACTTGGATACTACAAATGGGGCAATACTTTGAGCTCGATAATATGCAAAACACACAAAAGGTATGCATTGCAACTTTATATTTAGAAAAAAATCAGTTTGTATGGTATCTATGGCTTTGTTCTCTTAAACCACTAGTCACTTGGTTAATTTTTACGGAGAAAATGATACCACATTATGAGGATACAAAGAGAAACACCTTCTTTAGCCAATTGATAAATCTCAAACAAAAGAGTTCAATGATGCATCACATTGAGGACTTATAAAAATTGAATATAAGGGTAAATATATTCTAGATGAACATAGGATTGATGTCTTCATAGGGACTCTAAAGGATAACATCCAACATGAGGTTTTCTTTTGGGAACTTGATACATTGGAGAAGGCATTCAGGTTGGCAAGAAAAATTGAAAGAAACATTATGGCAACAAGGAAGCCTACCACTCACAACTATAAAGATAGAAGTGTTTCTACTCCTAGACTTCCACAACCTACAAGGTTGACACCACAAAAATTGGAAGAAAGAAGAGCAAAAGGTATTTTCTATATTTGTGATAGAAAATACACTAAAGGTCATATGTGTGCTGAGAAGAAATTATTTTACATAGATTGTGAAGAGGAGGAAGAAAAGGAACAAGAAACTTAAAAAGAAGAGGATATACACCAGGAACCAACCCTAAAGGAAGAAGAAATGAATCCGACCATATCCTGTAATTCATTGGCAAGAATTACCTCTCCTCAAACTCTCAAGATAAAATGACATATCAAGAAGAAAAATGTAATAGTGCTTATTAATTTGGGTAGTATCAATAATTTTATTCATTGTAAGGAAAGCCAAGGAATTGAATTGCTTCCTATACCCAGTGCCACAGTGTCAAGTGATGGTGGAAAATGGAGGAAATATAAATTACTCTGGAAGGTGCCATAATATCAAGCTAACCATGGGGGAATATGTATTGAATAGTCCAATGCTTTCCATTCCAATGGGTGGTGTCGATGTTGCACTAGGAGTACAATGGTTACAATCTTTGGGGATTGTATCTTTTAATTTTCAAGAACTTTTCTTGAAATTGTTTTCGGAAGGTGTTAGAGTCCTGTAATTTACAGTATCACAAGGTGACTGTGTACTTCCTCTTTGAAAATTTTTCATCTTGTACATAGATTTCAATATTCAAAAGTGTTTTTCCAAATAAAGATAAAAAGAAACAAAAGAAGAAGAAAAGAGGGTATTTAAAAAAAATAAAAAAGAAAGCCCCACACAAAAGATAAGTATTTCTGAAAGTGTTGCAAATCAAAATGCCACGACTATTTGAGAAGGGTTATGTGCAATCATACAGATAAAACATGATTGTACAATTTTGAATTTTCTGCTAATAGGTTAGAAAATTAAGATTTGTTGAACCATTTAATCTTGGCTTATCAGGTATATAGGTAGAAAATGACATTGGTTCAACAACCTAATATGAACCAATAGGAGGAATAAGGGATAGGTGATAAGTTAGAAATTCAAAAAAGAAAAAATGATGTCAGGGCCTGCAAGTCTAAATGCACCCTAAAAGGAGAAAAAATGTTAGGAATTATAAATTGGGTAGGTAGATTTGTTGAGAAAGTATAAATGAAAAGTTCATGCTATAGATATGTAGCCTAAAAATTGCCTAATTGTTTCCAATAATAAAAATAAAAAGAAATCAAACTGAAGAGTTCAAATTTTGCTCTAAAGGTCTGAAAAGGGATGATTTTTGTCAAGTTTGGGACCTTATGGTATGTTTTTCCTAAGCCCTTGACCATATTTCCACATCCTCTTACCCCTCCCATTTTTTATTCCTCTTATCCTAAGTGTCATTTTTACCCCTCGACTCTCATACCCCGACTCCACCTCACATCACCAGTCCCGACCCATCTGCGTTAGCCATCCTCACTCACCTCCATATATTATTCGCACCCCCTCTTAGTAATACAACTCATTTTTTAAATACCCCTCCGAAAGCTGGATTATTTGAACACAAACACATTAGAAACCAAAAAAAAGAGTTGAAGTCTGGTTGCATTGGCCCAAGTCGCAATATTCAAGGATAAGCGCCCAAGGGTAAATGTTATAGTCACTAAAATGCGATGTGCGAGACTGGCAGGACCCATATTTCCCTCGCATACACCTCGAATGCTTTTAAAACCTTCATATTATGGTTCAGGAGGATTTTTACCGTTTCTTAACTAAATTTCACTTGCCCGCTTGGAGAATCATGTGGTGGGGTCCATCTCCTGTTCGCAATCGCAAATTTCTCATCTTAAAGGATTGGTGCAATGGTAAATATTAAATACAGTGAAGTGCGATGTGCGATACCAGGTGGGACCCGATCACAATCGCAAATCGCAAAGGATAAAGGATGGGTGCAATGGTAAATATTATAACAGCGAAGTGCGATACCAGGTGGGACCTGAACGCAATCGTAAATCACAAAGGATAAAGGATGGGTACAATGGTAAAATTATGTTAAAAAAACGAAGTGCGATGTGTGATGCCAGGTGGGACCCGATCGCAATCGCAAATTGCAAAGGATAAAGGATGGCCGCAATGGTAAATGTTAAATAAAATGAAGTGTGATGTGTGATACTAGGTGGGACTCGATGGCAATTGCAAATTGCAAAAGTTAAAAGATAAGTGCTAAGGAAAAGGTAAAGACATCAGGATGTGAAGTGTGATATTGGCGCGGATGTGATGTATTCTAGAGCAAAGGCCTAAATATTTTCAAGTCCAGGCGGAGGCAGTTTGTGCGCCATTTTATGAAGAAACATGTTAAACACGACATGAAGGACTTTGGGTAGAATAAGCCCCAACAAGGAGCGGAAGAAAAGAGGGTCGAGTCAGGCAAGGGATTTTTTCAAAATTATTATGTTATAACGGCAGAAAGACTCAGGTAGGACTCGACAACAGGAAAAAGGCAGAGTGAGGTTGAACGTCACGGTAACGAGAAAAGGAGGTTGAGTAGGGCAAAGGGTGTTCATATAGAACTGTCATGGTATACCAACAGAAATGATAAAGGTAGTAAACATCAGCATCGACATTAATCAATGTAAAGTGGCTAGCACTGCATCAGACTTAATTTCCCAACGCCGATATTTTGAAAAGCAGGGCCAGATTTCAGAACCATCATTAGTTGTCTCTTCATGATCATCACATGCCACCTTCAAGCCTAATTTTTGATCTTATGAAGAGCCATCGAAGTTTTTAGATCCATGAAGAGCTGCTCAAAATTAATTTTACAGGCGATGTGTTGCCAAAGATCTTCTGCTCAAGCCTTGGATGGCCATACCTGTTTAATTTTTAGTTGTTTGTAATAAATGAAGTTTTTCAAAGTAGATGAGGGCAACTGACTCAAGTTTTAGTTAAATACTGCTCGAATTTTCATTATCAGGGGTTGGACCTTGTTAGACTCTGCGTTGCAAAGATCATTGTATTGAAGCACTATAACTGTCTAAGCTGGGCATATATAATAAGAGACCGTTCAAAATATTCTTGAGCTATGTTAATGGTGATGTTCTTTTCCTCTTTTTTAATGTTTTTTCCTCTGTCTTTTCATGTTGTGCATCAATTGCTCTGATTACAAAACAAAAAATTTAGATTAAGATTTGCTGAGAGAGCACCTTAATTATGTCTGTGTTTTTTATCTTAATGTTTTCCTCTGAAGTATAGTTAAAGAATTCTTAACTGCTCTTTAGATATTTCTGAACCCACCACTTTCTCCCATTTCATACTCATACTACCAGTAAGATCCAGTCTGCATAGTTAGATCTCCCTGTGAATTCCCTCGAAAAATTGATGTACAATTCATCCTTTTCTGTCTCTATAGCCCAATGGATTAGTTTCATAGCTCTATCTGTCCAACCACCCAATCAATCAAAACCAACAGTTCTCATAATCTCTATAATTAGCCTAATATCAACAATTATAACCATCAAGCTAAATCATAAATCATAAGAAACAGAGAGAGCCTTCTCTGGGTCTAGGAAGGCTAGGTCCTGGACTCCAAATTGGTTTGATGTTGTCCTTTGTCATTTTTTCTTGCCAATCTTACAAATTACAAAGAGCTAACATAATGGAGACCATACTCAGGAATTATTGAAAAGCTTAATATTTCATCAGAACTCATAAACCCAGTCGAAATACTGTGTGATTTAAGTATTTTTTACTTATTGTTTTTTGTAAAAATATTCAACATCTTTGTGCCTTGGGTCAAAATTCTGGCTTCTAGAATAATCTTTCCCAGATCCCATCATGACCTAAATTCCCCTACAATAGTGGACAATACAAAGAAAATCATAAGAAAAACTCCCAGATTTGAGGATCCAACTATTAGCAGGCCTCTTCACAAAGCAAGTTCCCTCCCTGAAAACCTTGCAACCTTGCAGGATATCCAGTTCGACTTACACTTTGAGAAAATCTTGTTCAGGACCAAATATAAGAATTGGATAGCCTAGACAATTTTTTACCTATCCATCTTACAGTAGAGTCCTATTGGGGAAGTCTCTACCTCAAATAAAACTGACTTTCAGCTTCTCCAACACTCTGACTCCCTTCAAGGTCTGGTAACAGAGCTCACCTCAACTATTAATGATGCCTATCTTCAGCAGTCTGTAGAATTATTTGCTCTGATGGAAACAACTCCTTCTGTTATTTCCAAGTATGCTCATCCTCAGTCAATTTCCCAAGTGTATCTACAAATCCTACCTTCACCTTGAACCTTTCCCTCCAGAGTGCCCAAACATCCACTCATACATCCACTATCCACCTTCCTCCATTCAACCCTCCACCTTCCTTGGTCAACCCTCCTCTTATCAGTCCCCCTTGGGTTCCCCCACCACCAATCATGGCAGCCTGGTATGCTCCATTAGTGCTACCACAACATTTGGAACCTTTACCATAGGATTATCAATCCAAAATCCCCCTATTTGATGAAAATAGTCCTGCAAATTCTCAACAACATATGGATAAAATGAATGAATATTTTGATTATCAAGAGATAGACGATGAAACTATTAAGTTGAGGGTGTTTGCCCAAAGCTTTGGGGGAGAAGTAAGAAAGTGGTTTAAAGGCTTGACACCCAATAGTATACATGACGTCCCTGCCCTTCATCAACTATCCATAAATAAATGGGAAGTTAAGAAAAATCCTCTCCGAATCTTGTCAGAATATGAAAAAATCAAGAGAAATGTTGGAGAGAGTGTCCAAGATTACTGTACCAAGTTCAATAGTGTATACAACGCCCTCCCTCCTCAGATGAAGCCCCCACAAGGTTTAGCCCTAATGAAATTTCTAGATGGTTTCGACCTAGAGATGGCTTATCAGCTGAGAGAAAGAGATCCTCCTACATTAGAAGACATGCAAAGGGGTGTAGTAACTGTGGAAGAAAATCTGACTGCAAAAATGGCTAGAATGAGAAATGAGAAGAGAGTCACTATTAGGGAAGAGCCTACAACCTCCACTTATGATGCTAAGATTGATAGCATGGTTAGAACCATGGAGAGGATGATGGAAAGGATCAACCTGGATGAGAGAGTTGTCCCTATGGAAAATCATCCAACTCCTCAAAATAGAAACCAAAACTTTAGAAGTGACCCCCCTCAAATAAAATAGAGAGAATAAAGAGGACATGACAAGCAAATCAGGCCTCCATTCCAAGAAAATTATGTTGATGAGAATGAGGGGGGTGGTTGAAGAACTAGAAGAAATTCAAATTAATCTAATGGGAATTAGTAATGAAGATATTGTTTTCCTCACCTAAGAAGAAAAATATTTATTCTCTTTGACTCAAACTGAAGTATAATTTTAAGAGTCTGAAGATTATGAACAAGGGTTCGAGAATGACATCATGGAGGTGCGTAGACAGTATAACCTCCGAAGCAAGAAAAAATCAGATATTCCCAAGAGAAATAATTCTGAAACCCATGCTAAAAAGGCCCCTGCAGTTGATCCCAAGAAAAAAACAGAGAGCTTAAAGATAATTTCTAAAATCCCTAGAAAGAATGATCTAGAAATTAGTAGTAGTAGACCAGCTGTCAGCCCTAGAAAAACTAGTCCCGCTGATATCCCTAATACAAGTAAACAATCAGAAGTGGCTGCAAAAATAGTGCCTGAGAAGACTGATTAAAATCTGCCAAAAACACAGACACCATTCAACATTGAGAATGAAATTGCAAAAATAAAAATCTCCATCCCTCTCACTGAATTGGTGAAATAGGATGTATATATGTCCCAAGTCTTAAAAGCGTTGAATATAGGATAAATTAGTGACACTATCAATCTAAATGATGAAAAACCTGAACTTTTTTTTGGACTAGAAGTAGAGGGTAAATTCTAGGAGGGAGGTGTTCCCCCATTTTATATCACTTTGAATGTTCATGATAAGATCCTCCATAATGCCATGTTAGACTCAGGTGCATCTCATAATCTCATGCCAAAGGCAATTATGGAGGGACTTAGCCTGGAGATAACTAGACCCTACAAAGCCCTGTATTCATTTGAGTCCAACAAAGTGAAATGTCTAGGCCTCATTAAAGATATATGTATTAATTTAGCCCAGATACTAGCTAAGAGTCTAGTAATGGACGTAATGGTGGCTGACATCCCTCCTAAATATGGTATTCTTTTATCATGCTCATGGGGAGCCAAGCATCAATGCACCCTCCAAATGGATATGACTTATGCTATCATACCGGTTTGTGGCCAACAAAGGAGGTTGTATAGGGAGACTCTAATGAAATACATGGTGAGAAGTCAAGAAAAGGCTCATAACTACCCGCTTTACTCTGTCCATTCTAACCTTCATTCATTTATTCTTTGCAATAATGAAAATATTAATGAACACGTAGCTAGATAAGAAGAAGATCATAAGAGAAAAAAGTCAGCCCAAATGGAAATTGTGCAACACAAGTCTGAACTTCAACCTTTTTGGAACATGAGTTTTGATGGTTCTTGTGGTAAAGCTGGCTCAGGAGTAGGAGTGTGGGTATGTAATACTGAGAGAAACCACGCAGAGGGTCATTCTTACAAACTGAACTTTCAGTGTACCAACAATGTAGCAGAATATGAGGTGCTCCTTTTGGGTTTACAACTACTGAAGAAATTAGGAGCCAAAGAATCTCTGTTCATGGGGATTTTGAGCTGGTCATTAAACAAATCAGGGGAGAATATTTAACCAAGCATCCCAGATTGAGAGCATACAGGAATTCTTCTCTTGACCTCATAAAGACATCTGAAGAATATGACCTTGCTGCAGTTCCAAGAAATCAAAATATCCTGGCTAATGGATTAACATTTTCAGCCAACACTTATCAATTACCTCGTCCTAAAAAATATATACAATGCAGGTCAAACACTGCCCAGCAGCTCCTGACAATATGAGATATTGGCAAGTCTTTGGAGATAACAAACAAATTGAAAATTTCCTGCAATCTAAGGGTGAGTTTAAAGATCCCAATTCGAACCTAGAATGTGAAGAAGACTGCTCCATTAAAGAACAAATGTGCAGGGAGGAGCCCCCTCACATTTTTTATATTGATTTTTCAACAAATAAATATCTACATAGGATAGAGATAAACGAAGATCCAGAAAAGGAGGAATTTGAAGTACTGCAATTCAGGGACAACACCCTGCCTAGAGGACTTGTCCCTCTGGAGGAACTATTTGATTTCAATGATGTGGCTAGGAAACCAAAAATGGAATCTATAGAAGAAAATATCGAGGAGTACAACCTGGGCAGCGAGCAGGATCCCAAGATGATAAAGTTGTCAAACACACTGCCATTGTCCACAAATCATAAATATATTAATTTTTTCAAGGAGTTCATTGATGTGTTTGCTTTGAGTTATGAAGACCTCAAATCTTATGATACTAATATTATCCATCACAAGATTCCAGTCAAGGAGAACCAGAAGCCTTTCAAATAGAAACTGCACTGGATAAACCCTGTCCAAATGCCTTTGGTTGAGAAAGAGATCAAGAAAATGTATAATGCTAAGATAATAGTCCCAATTAGATACTCCGAATGGGTTCCCAATGTTGTACCTTTGAGAAAGAAGACATGAGAGATCAGGCTCTACATTGACTTCGGAAATATAAACAAAGTATCCCTTAAGGACAACTACCCTTTACCAAAAATGGACCACATATTGCAAAAGGTAGTGGGATCCAAAAGAATATCTTTGCTAGATGGCTTTTCAGGGTACAATCAAGTGCTAATGCATTCAGATGATCAACACAAAACAAATTTTACCACTCCTTGGGGAACCTTCATGTATGTAAAAATTCCCTTTGGATTAATAAATGTTGGTGCCACTTTTCAAAGAGAAATGGATATTTATTTTTCAAAAGAAACCAATTTTTTCATTGTGATCTACCTTGATGGTATTAAAGTATATTCAAAAAATGATGAAGAACACTTGGCCCATTTGAGAAGAGTTTTTGAAAAATGCAGAAGTTTTAGTCTATCCCTGAATCCTAAGAAATCATTGTTTGGTCTTGAAGAAGGAAAAATTATGTGCCATATCATATCTGAAGAAGGAATCAAGATTGACCCCAGCAAAATTGAGGGCATACTTCAAATCAGTCATCCCAAGCACATCAAAGAGTTGTAATCTTTCATTGGAAAGATAAAATTTTTAAGAAGGTTTATTCCAAACCTTGCAGAACTCCTAAGGAATATCACTAACCTGCTCAAGAGAGATTTAGGAGTCAAGTGGACCAAGGAGGCTAAACAGTCTTTTGACCTAGTAAAGCAAGCACTCACACAGACACAGGTGCTAATCAGACCTTATTTCACCAAGGATTTCATAATTTTTTCCTTTGCATTAGTGCACACAATTGTTGATGTATTGATGTAGAAAAATAAAGAGGGACAAGAGCTACCCATAGCCTTTTTCAACCAAGCTTTAAGAGATGCACCTTTGAAGTACAATATCATCGAGAAGTAGGCTTTTGCCTTGATCAAAGCACTAAAGGATTTCAGAGTTTACATTCTGCATTCACACATCATTTCATTTGTGCCCAATACAGTTGTCAAAGACATCCTAAAACATGATCCTGATGGAAAAAGAGGCAATTGGATTGCTATGATCTTGGAGTATGATTTAGAGATCATACCCACCAAACTAATCAAAGGACAGAGATTGGCCAGATTGATGGATGAAACAAATTTTCAAGAAATAGATATTAACATGATTCTTTCACTGGATGAACAAGAGGAGTTAGAGACTCCACCTATTGAGGAAGCATTCCTAAATTCTCCCTGGTAGGAAAATATATTAAATGTTCTATTTAATTTAAATGCTCCTCCTAGTTTGTCCAAAACAAAAGCTAGATTCTTGAAATTGAAAGCTGTAAAATTCTACATCCTAGAAAATATTTTGTACTGGAAAGATTCTGGGGGCATATTGATTAAATGTTTGGTTAAGGAAGATGCAGATAGGGTTATGAAAGAATTCCATGAAGGGGATTGTGGAGGCCATCTCTACTGGAAAACCATTGTTAACAAGATCCTTAGAGCTAGTTTCTATTGGATTACTCATTTTCCAGACATCCACAAAATGGTAGCTACCTGTCATAAATGAAAAAATTTTGAGTGAAAAAGAAAGATGCTGCCCTTACCCTTACAACCAAACTCTATTGAAACTCCTTTCCAACAATGGGGTTTATACTTCATTGGAGAAATCCACCCCTCCTCGTCTGCCCAACATAAATGGATCCTTACTGCTATAGACTATTTTACCAAATGGATAGAGGCCACCCCTTCCAGAACTGCTACTGACTCAGTGATTGTCAAATTCCTTGAAGCCAACATCTTGTCCAGATTTGGTTGTCCTAGGAAAATCATTACAGATAACACTGCTGCTTTTAAGTCCAAGAAGATGGTGGATTTTTTCCATAGATATCACATTCCTTTGGGGCATTCAACAACTTGTTACCCTCAAGATAATGGACTAGTTGAATCCTCCAACAAGAGCCTGGTCAACATCATTAAGAAGTTGCTGGAACACAATAAGAAATCCTGGCATAGAAAATTGGTGCATGCATTATGGGCTGACAGATTGACAACCAAGAAACCAATTGGCATGTCACCATATCAATTAGTCTATGGAATGGATGCAATTCTCCCAACATCCTTAGGAGTGCCAGCCATAAAACTCATTCAAGAGGTGCAGGCTGAAGAAAATGATGTGCAAAGAAGAATAAGCCAAACCATTTAGCTGCAAAAGTCCATAGAAGAGGTCTACAATAGAACTCAGGTGGTGCAAGAAAACATGAAAAATATCTTTGAAAAAAGGACAAAAGAAAATGATTTCAATATCGGAGATAAAGTGTTGAAATGGGATTCCATAAGAGAAGATAAAGGTAAGCATGGCAAGTTTGAAAACCTGTGGAAAGGCCCATAGATTATTCATTCTTTCAAAGGAGAGAATACATTTTTCTTGCAAGAGATGGATGGAACAGAGCTGTTTGGAGGTCCTGTAAATTGCAGGATACTAAAATTTATTTCTGTTAAAAAATCAGACTAAACTCTCATCATTGTAAATACCATAGCCTTACAATTTTCAATAATACGTTGGACAAGGTTGAAGCCCAAAGTGAAGGCCATAAGCCTAGTCTGATAAGCAAATAAAAAGGAAAGGGAAGAGAGAGATCACTCAAAATGTTGTAGAGGAGAAGTATACATGGCTACTGGTCTTGGTGTTCTTGACACTTCCCTAAAAATAAGTGCCATCCCCAGTTGGAGCCGATGTTAGAGTCTTGTAATTTACAGTATCACAAGGTGACTGTGTACTTCCTCTTTGAAATTTTCATATTGTACATAGATTTCAAAATTAAAAAGTCTTTTTCCAAAGAAAGATAAAAAGAAACAAAATAAGAAGAAAAGAGGGTATTTAAAAAAAGGAAAAAGAAAGCCCCACTCAAAAGATAAGTATTTCTGAAAGTGTTGCAAATCAAAATGCCACTACTATTTGAGAAGGGTTATGTGATGATAGGTTAGAAAATGAATATTTTTTGAACCATTTAATCTTGGCTTATCAGGTAGATAGGTAGAAAATGGCATTGGTTCACCAATAGGAGGAATAATGGATAGGTAATAAGTTAGAGATTCAAAAAAGAAAAAATGATGTCAAGGCCTGCAAGTCTAAATGCACCCTAAAAGGAGAAAAAATGTTAGGAATTATAAATTGGATAGATAGATTTGTTGAGAAAGGAGAAATGTAAAGTTCATGCTATAGATATGCAGCCTAAAAATTGTCTGATTGTTTCCAATAATAAAACTGAAGAGTTCAAATTTTTCTCAAAGGTCTGAAAAGGGATGATTTTTGTGAAGTTTGGGACCTTATGGTATGTTTTTCCTAATTCCTCGACCATATTTCCATATCCTCTTACCCCGCCCCTTTGTTATTCCTCCTATCCTAAGTTTCATTTTTACCCCCTCGACTCTCATACCCTGACTCCACCTCACATCACCAGTCCCAACCCATCTGCGTTAACCATCCCCGTTCACCTCCACATATTATTCACACCCCCTCTTAGTAATACCGCTAATTTTTGAAATACCCCTCCGAATGCTGGATGATTTGAACAAAAAGGCATTAGAAACCAAAAAAAAGAGTTGAAGTCTGGTTGCGTGGGTCCAAGTCGCAAGATTCAAAGGATAAGCGCCCAAGGGTAAATGTTATAGTCGTCGAAGTGCGATGTGAGGGACTGGCTGGACCCATATTGAAATGCATACACCTTGAATGCTTTGAAAACCTTCATATTATGGTTTGGGCGGCTTTTTAACGTTTCTTAACTAAATTTCACTTGTTTGCTTGGAGAAGCTCGTAGTGGGGTCCATCTCCCAATCGCAATCGTAATTCGCACAGGTTAAAGAATGGGCGCAATGGTAAATGTTAAATATGGTGAAGTGCAATGTGCGATACCAGGTGGGATCCGGTCGCAATCGCAAATGGTAAAGGATAAAGGATGGGCGCAATGGTAAATGTTAAAACAACAAAGTGCAATGTGCGATGCCAGGTGGGACCCGATGGCAATCGCAAATCCCAAAGGATAAAGGATGGGCGCAGTGGTAAATGTTAAAACAACGAAGTGCGATGTGCAATTCTAGGTGGGACCCGATCGTAATAGAAAATCGCAAAGGAAAGGATAGGCGCAATGGTAAATGTTAAATACAACGAAGTGTGATGTGTGATACCAGGTGGGACCTGATCGCAATCGCAAATGTTAAAATATAAGTACTAAGGAAAAGGTAAAGACAACAGGATGCAAAATGCAATCTTGGCACAGATGCAATTTATTCCAGAGCAAAGGCCTAAATATTTTCAAGTCCGGGAAGAGGCACTTTGTGCGCCATTTTATGAAGAAACAAGCTAAACACGACATGAAGGACTTTGGGTAGAATAAGACCCGACAAAGAGTGAAAGCAAAGAGGGTTGAGTTAGGCAAGGTGTTGTTGAAAACTTATTATGTTATAATGGCAGAAAGACTCGGGTAAGACCCGACAATGGGAAAAATTCAGAGCGAGGATGAACATCACAATAGCGAGCAAAGGAGGTCGAATCGGGCAAGGGGTGTTCATACGAAACTGTCATGGTATACTAGCAGAAATGGAAAAGGCAGTAAACACTTCAGCATCTTCACTAATCAATCTAATGTGGCTATCACTGCACCAGACTTAATTACCCAACGTCGATCTTTTGAAAATCAAGGCTAGATGTCAAAGCCATCATTCGTTTCCTCTTCGTGATCATCACATGCCACCTTCAAGCCTAATTTTTGATCTTACGAAGAGCCATCAAAGTTTTTAGATCCATGAAGAGTTGTTCAAAATTAATTTTACAGGTGATGTGTTGTTAGAGATATTTTTCTCAAGCCTTGCATGGCCATACCTATTTAATTTTCATTTTTTTGTAATAAATGAAGTTTTCCAAAGTAGATTAGGGCAACTGACTCAAGTTTTAATTAAATACTGGTCGAATTTTCATTATCAGGGGTTGGACCTTGTTAGACTCTGCGTTGCAAAGATAATTGTATTGGAGCACTGTAATTGTCTGAGCTGGGCATCTATAATAAGAGACTGTTCACAAGATTCTTGAGTTATGTTAATGGTGATGTTATTTTCCTCTGTGTTAATGTTTTTTCCTCTGTATTTTCATGCTGTGCATCAATTGCTCTGATTAAAAAACAACAAATTTAGATTAAGATTTGCTGAGAGAGCACCTTAATTCTGTCTGTGTTTGTTATATTAATTTTTTCCTCTGAAGTATAGTTAAATAATTCTTAACTTCTCTTTAGCTATTTCTGAACCCACTACTTTCTCCCATTTCATTCATACTGCCAATAAGATCCAATCTGCATAGTTAGCTCGCCCTGTGAATGCTCTCGAAAAATTGATGTACAATTTAGCCTTTTATGACTCCATATCCCAATGTATTAGTTTCAAAGCTCTATCTTTCCAACCACCCAATCAATCAAAACCAACAGTTATCATAATCTCTATAAATAACCTAATATCAACAATTATAACCATCAAGCTAAATCATAAATCATAAGAAACAGAGAGAGCCATCTATGGGTCTAGGAAGGCTAGGTCTTGGACTCCAAATTGGATTGATGTTGTCCTCTGTCATTTGTTCTTTCCAATCTCACAAATTACGGAGAGCTAACAGAAGGAAAGGAAGTTGAATTACGGGGTATCGCATGAAATATGGGAAATATAATAAGCTCTAATGTCATGACAAAGCTTCTGAAGAAAGAACAATGAGGCATCATTCCACAATTATGCTCACTATAAGTTCCAACATCAAATTCATCTATTTCTCCAGATCTCCAAAATGTCTTGGACAATCATTCCAAGGTGTTTGAAATGCCCAAAGGACACCCACCTATCCTTGATCATGATCATGTTATTCATTTGATTCCAAGAACTGTTCCTCCAAACATCAGGCCTTCTAGATATCCTTATGTCCAAAAGGGCTAAATTTAATGTATGATTATAGAAATGCTATAGGCTGGTATAATTCAACCTTGTAAAAGTTATTTCTCTGCTCGAGTAGTATTGGCGTACAAGAAGGATGGATCATGGCGCATGTGTCCAGATTACGGGGACCTCAATAAGCTCACTATTAAAGATAAATTTCCCATTCATGTGATTGATGAATTATTGGATGAATTACATGGAGCAATTTATTTCACCAAGCTGGATCTCCATTCAGGATATCATCAAATTAGAATGAAGACTAAAGTCATTCTGAAAACAACATTTCGAACTCATGAGGGTCATTATGAATTTTTGGTCATGCCTTTTCGCCTTACCAATGCACCTTCTACATTTCAAGGGTTCATGAATTCCATTTTCAAACCCTTCCTTAGAAAATTTGTGTTAGTATTTTTTGATGATATACTAATCTACAGCAGGTCTTGGAAGGATCATGTTCAACATGTTGATAGGGTGCTCAAACTATTGGAGGAGAAACAATTATATGCAAAAACCTCCAAATGTTTCTTTGGAGTATAAGAGGTGGAATATTGGGTCATATTGTATCTCAGGAGGGTGTTAAGGTAGACCTTAACAAAATTAAAGCCATTAAGGAATGGAAATTCCCCACAACCATAATGCAGTTGCGAGGATTTCTTGGGTTAACATGGTATTATCGTAAGTTTGTTAAGAACTATGGGAAAATAGAAACACCACTAACAACATTATTGAAGAAAGATTCATTTTCATGGACTCCTAAAGCAACTAAGGCCATTGAACATCTTAAAGAGGCAATATGCCAAGCACCGGTCTTAGCTACGCCAGACTTCACAAAAACCTTTATTGTGGAATGTGATGCCTCAGAAAATGGAATTGGTGTTGTTTAAATGCAAGAAGTAAGACCCATTGCTTTTGAAAGTCGTCCAATCAAAGGAAAGTACTTAGAGAAAGCTATTTATGAGAAGGAAATGTTGGAAATACTACATGCACTAAAGAAATTGTTGACAAATGTTTGGAGGATATCTTCGTTGCTTTGTATCTGATAAACAAACACAATGGGTCAATTGGTTACCTCTGGCTAAATGGTGTTATAACACTTCCTTCCACACTGTAGCAAAAATGACCACATTTATGGCACTTTATGGATATAATTTTTTGTCCATCACATCATGTTTAAGAGAAAATTGTAAGGTTAAAGTAGTGGAAGATCACATCGCGCATCAACAAAAAGTTATCCAAATCTTAAAGGATAACCTAAATTTGGCACAAACTCAAATGAAACAACATGCAGATCAACACCATAGCAAGAGAAGTTTTGATGTAGGCGACTGGGTATTTTTACAGCTACAACCATACAAAAAAATGTCCCTCAAGCAAGCGAAGAAGGATAATAAATTTTTGCCAAAGTACTATGTTCCTTACAAGGTATTGCAAAAGATTGGTACTATGGCATAAAAATTGGAGCTTCCTACATCTTCTCGAGTGCACCCAATTTTCCATGTTTCATGCTTAAATAAGCTTATAGGTGAAAAAATTCTGGTTCAAACAATATTACCATAACTTGATGAGGAAGGAAAAATCATATTGGAACCTGAAGCATTCACGGAAATAAGAACTCGACAGATACAAAATCAATCGATTTCATAGTATCTCATCAAGTGGAAGAACTTACCCACTGAAGATTCCACATGGGAGGATGATAATTTTATATAGAAGCATTCAGAACTACTCAAGCATTGAGGACAACATTTTTTTGAAGGAGAGGGGAATGTTAGGGCCCTATATTGCTAGTGTAGTCCCTTATTTTTGTTAGTGTATCCCCCCTATTGTTATTGTTATATCCCTGTAGTCCTCATATTGTTATTATTATGCCCTTACATTGTTATTGTTAGGTCAACTAGGATTATATTGTGAACCCATGGACTCCTATATATATAAAGGAGTTTTTTTCATTTGTATCATACAAGAATTGTTCATTTATGTAATGCAAAGGAGGTTCCCCCCTCGAAGAGGATGGTTTCAAAGGTGTTGATCTCTCTTTTATTTTATTTTGTGAGTTGGTTTCATAACATTCAGTTGTGCAGTGGGACAACAATATAACTCAATGATAATCTAGTTAACTGATCAATTGACCCAAAACATCCATTTCATGTAGATAATTCGAGTTCCCTAGATGTGGTGAAGATTCCAAGGCAGTGTAACATCATTTGTAGACTAGTCTTGAGTGTACAAGTGTTTCATGCAGTCAAATTATTAACCTTGGGAATTGAAAAATAAATTGGAGTAAAATTACTAAAAAATAGGGGCCTAATTCCTCAATATTTTTTCAAGGAAATAGGGGCTCAATCTGAGGCAAAAATTGACTAAGTCTAGGTCAGATCTTCTTATTGAGCAAAGAGATAGGTTATTCACTAGCACGTTTATCTCAGAGTGAGCTAGAAATTGTAATACATCTCTATTCATCTGATTTAATGCAAGCATGCTTAAGGGGTTTTAAGCAGTTAATTTCCCCTAGAAAAATATTTTGCATGTGTTCTATTTATTATTGCGTGTCTGAGATTATTTTTCTAAACTGTGAATTGAGTTCCACAAAGCAGTAGAGTAGGATTGTGTCTCTTAATTGAGATTAAAAAATTTTGAGCAGTTACAATTCCACATCATATTTCTATATATTGATGGATTCTCGGGCCATAACCAAGTGCCTATAGTAGAAGAAGATCGAGAAAAAACAACTTTTTTTATTGAATTCAACTCTTTTTCTTACAAAATAATGCCTTTTGGATTGAAGAAAGCTTCAACAATATTATCAAGGATCGTTGTCAAAGAATTCAAATAGTATATATATATATAAAACAATGGTAGTATACTTTGACGATTTGACAATATACACATTATTAAAACATCATATTGAATGACTATGACTAATGCTTGAGATATTTCAGGTATGTTTATCCTTGAATATAAAAAAAAATTCATATTTGCAACACCGATTGGAATATTGTTGGGTTGTGTGGTTTCAAAGGAATGGAATAAAGTAAATATGGCGAAAATTAAGGTAACCTTAGATTTGAAGCCTGTTGTAAATCAAAAGGAAATCAAAATGTTTTTGGGACATACAAGATATTATAGAAAATTCATTAGGCATTACTACATCACATTTCCAATCGAAGATCTTCAAAGGAAATATGTTCCATTTATTTGGTCTAACGAATGTGACGAGTCTTTCCAATTGCTACAAAAGAAATTAGTTGAAGCTCCAATCATTAAGTTTATCGATTGGTCCAAATTTCAATTCCACGTACATGTCGATGCATCAAACGTTGCAGTTGGAGCAGTCCTAATGCTGTTGAACCCTTAGTTAAACTGAGAGTGGGGGTGAATCAGTTTAATGCAGTCATGGTCTTGTAAAACTTTATTTTACACTTATTTACATCTTCATTTTGTGATCAACTTAATATTCAATGGAACAAAAATCTTAATAAGTGAGCAACAGGTATTAAGCAGATTAAATATAGAATATCAACACATAATCATCATGCACATAGACAACAGATATAAGTGGAAACCCATAAGGGAGAAAACCACATCTTATTATTGTTGTGATGCAAAGGCAAGCTCCAACTCCCTCTCACCACTGATTTTCTGTAGGGTCCAACCTACAGGAGGCTACTACCTCATTTCTGTAAGCTACAACTTGCAAGGAAGCTCCAAATCCCATCTATTTTCTGCAGGCTACAACCCACATGAGGCTCCTACATCAGCCAGCTACAACTGGACATCTATCAAGCTAAAAATTGATATGGAAGCACCAACTTCCTCACTCTACAATAAAATCATATGCTGATTTACCTGGATATTAGCTCTGTTTTTCTCCTTCTTCACTGTTGTCCTTCCAACCTTCATATCTGCTTTAAATCATCTCTGGATCTTCACAACTTCTCTATCGGCTCCTCCCTCTTCTTCCACTCTCTAGCCTCTCTATGTATATCAGAATAACATCATTTATAGAGATCATTTCATAGCTATTTGAATTCCATATGGGAATATTAAATGATCATGTATGACTCTTTTCCTTCCACCTTCTCATTTCCTCGCTCAACACATTCAGGATGTTAAAACATTATGTACTCATTTCAGTATTACATTGGAGTTTTGCTTTGCCTACGAAGACTTGCCTTTGCATCACAAAAAATTTAAAAAATAAATAAGACATTTACAGTTACAATCAATTATTTACTCAACCCTTTCAGTTTCTTAGCTTTGCTGAGCGTTTGTCCTCTTCTGCTTCCTGTCCTTTTATCCTTTTTTTTTTTGTTTCTGTAGTTATATTCCAACTTTTCTGCATAACTACCCTTTTCTTTTGTTTCTTAAGTCTTTTTCTTATGTGTTCAACCTTTTCGTTTGCCTTACTTTCGCAAAACTGTTCTGCACGAGATCCCAGTCATTTTTTATGCGTTCATTTCTTTCCTTTGTGACATGTGGGATATTGTTGTAGGGTAAAATGCTTGGGTTGTTGGTTATTGTATATCCCTGTCAGGGCTTTCCGGTGCCCGAGGCAGATAGTAAGATTAGTTGTATAGTTCACAAAGAGGGAATATGCATGTTCATATTAACTTAAAACCACTTGATAGAAAAAGATAAAAGATTACTCTTTAATGATCTTGGAGTCCTTTGGAGAGCACTAGGCAGCGAAGCAGCGGTTCTCCTTCACCAGCTCCAAATCTAGGTCCTGCAATCAATTAAAGAACCCGTGTAATTTCTAATATAACATACATTTCTTATCAATTAAGCCAATATATAATAAACATTTAAGTTGTGCACATCTAAGCCATTCATTTCATGCTGTATAAGTGATTTAAATAATAATGACAATATCAACGCATAGA
Organism: Pinus albicaulis; assembly: GCA_034641835.2. Lineage (NCBI taxonomy): Eukaryota > Viridiplantae > Streptophyta > Pinopsida > Pinales > Pinaceae > Pinus > Pinus albicaulis. The sequence continues at coordinate 886,356,023 of CM076579.1, read as the reverse complement.
ATGGAAAAAACAGATACAATTCTATTGATTTGTAAAAAGGAGGATTACAACCGTCGGTTGCACCAAGCCCTCCTCAGCCTTCCAATCTCTCTATCTCTCAAAGTGGTGATGTCTTGATCAACAAGTTCTCAATGAACCTCTTTGACCTTTGACCTTCACACTATAACAATGATCTCTACTTCACAAGTATTCAAACTTTGAAAATCCTTCGACCTTGAACCAAGAGCCTTCAAGTCCATTTTATAGGAGATGGAGAGAGCAATCATTGCCCTTCTCTTTCCACTAGTTCTGAATAGAAAAAACCAAGATGTTTCCCCAACCTCCATGCTTTTTCCTTCTTTGAGAGTTCAGTTGTTTATGGCAATGCCCAATAAGAGATTAGTGCTTTGCAGTTTTCTTTTTGTACTGACTCTCTTGTGAGAAAAAGCTGGAGATTCAAATCATTCTCCACGGTTTTTTCCCGTTTCAAACTTAAAACACGAGTAACGCTACCCTATAGTGTAAACAGAGCGTTTCCCTAGCCACTAACACGGCCTATTCACTGATCAGATGCGTTATAATGCTCTTGTGTTGTTATAGAGAGGTGTTACCTTGGCAGAAATAGGTTTAATTTAGGTCTTTGTATTCCTTCCATATTTTTCTTCTCCTCTGAGCTGATGAGGAGGTATTTTGACCTGTAACAGATGCCCCCTAAAGTGTGAGGTCAGAGATGAAGACGATGGCCGAAATACTTTACAATGTGTGTAGTAGAGATAAAGAGATTGAAAAACTGAGGAAAACCTGAAACAACAACATATGTTAGAAAATATAGTATCTGCCTTGAGTCGGGAATTCCCATGCTCAGTAGCTTAAACAACATGATTTCTCTAGAATAGAGATATGAAGAATCTGTCCACCGATAAGCACAGTGTGGGAGTGTCTGTCATAACAGGATCAGGTTGAAGAAGCTGTCTCCATAAACAATATCGCAACTTGGGGAAGGGAACACAAATTTAATGATGTAACCTTTGCCCCAAGGTCTTGACCGCCGATTCACTTAAACTGCATATTCCTCAACATGTGAATGAAGGAGCTATCATTGAACATGTGAGAAATCGTTTGATTACCAATCGATAATGAAAACTGTTAAAATACGCGAAGGTGGCCACCGATAATGATGATGATCCCTAAGATGCACAGTAAAATCTAGCGAGTGTGAATAAAATGAGTTGAAGTTGAACACTCGTAGAATCATTTGACCAGGAGCTAATGATGAAGACTCATGATCAAACACAAGACTACCTGTCACTGATGCCTACAAGTATCTGGGTACTGATGGGTTTCTGGATCAACTTCCTAGATAAGATGTTGAAGTCGATAGGAAGAGATCTGTTGAAAGGTAGGCACTGAGGCATCCTACATCAGTCAACATGAAACGGAAACCAACTGATTTTGTTTATGATTGAGATAATGAAGAGTAAATGGGGATGTCGGACGACAAATAATTTTTGGCATAATGAGCGGTTTGGTTGATAACAGGAGCAGTAGATAACGAGATTTGCTTGAACAATAGAAGGCACTATAACAGGGTACTAGGCAGCTGAGGCTTAACGAACACCAAAAAGTGTGTTAGGATTTTACCGGTGTAGGGACACTGGGAGATGAAGGCTAATACTCATAGATGGTAGGGTTCGGCTAACTGCGAAAGATTTTCTGGGAAGTGCCATGTTCAAGAATTTTGCTACCAAATCGACCTTTCTTAAATGTAACAGAGGTAGTATCCATTTTGTCCAAATTTTTCCCCGTTTGATTAAGTTTAACGAGTCCAGACGAGTAAACTCGACGAATTTTTCATATTTAGAGAGTCTGAAAAATATCATAAAAGACAACTCCGTGCCCCGTATGATTAGGTTTCACGAGTTCAGACGAGTAAACTCGGTGAATTTTTTATGTTTAGAGAGTCTGAAAAATATCATAAAAGACGACTCCATTCGGGTACCTTTGTCATGTCTTGATAACTGGGCACGTCAAAGCGAGAATAGTAAGCCCGAAACAGTTCATTTTCCGTAAGTTAGTCCATCGAAGTCGGAAAAGTGAGAAATCTATGTTCGATGGACGTCTACCTCATTTTGTTATGAGTACGAGGAGAAGGAGTAAACTCAGTACTCTTTGTGAAATTTTAACAAGTCCAACAAAGAAAAACTTGGTGCCCTCCGTGGAATTTTAACAAGTCACGCGGAGAAAACTCAATTACCTTCGTGAAATTTTAACGAGTCACGCGGAGAAAACTCGGTTACTTTTTTGGTTTAAAGAGCTTTGAAAAAGGGGAAAAGAATGGCTCCTTACTCTCTGTCGTGGTAGTTTAACGAGCCCGACAAAGTCAACTTGGGGTTTTTTCAGTTTTATCAGCGAGAAAAAGGCTCCTAAAAATAAAGCTCAATGCTTCTTCATAGTTTTAACGAGTCTATAGAAGAGAACTCTAGGTTTTTCGGATTAACGAGCAAGAAAAAGAGACCATAAAAAAGAACGCTCAATATCAACTTCGTGTAAGTTTAACGAATCCGAAGAAGGGAATTCGAGGTTTTTCATATTAACGAGCAAGAAAAATACCGTAAAAAGAATGCTCGATGCTTCTTCGTGTAATTTTAATGAGCCCGAAGAAGAGGACTCGAGGTCTTTCGGATTAATGAGCAAGAAAAATACCATAAAAAGAATGCTCGGAGCTTCTTCGTGTAAGTTTAACGAGCCTGAATAAGAGGACTCAAGGTTTTTTGGATTAACGAGCAAGAAAAATACCATAAAAAGAATGCTCAGAATTTCTTGATCTCTTTCTCGTCAATAGAAGGATCTATGTCGGGAATTTTCTCGTAAGACCAAGAAAACACATCGCGGAATTCCTTGAAAAGGGATGTGAAGCACGCAAGTTCCTCAGGATTGCAATCTGCTCCAATCTGAATATTTTCCATGATACCCGTTTTGACCGAGATATCAATGAGCATTGTCTTACAAAGATTACCCATGTTCCCTTCCAAATCGATAGTTTGAACAGTCTTGTAAGTGGAGGGAACCATCTCAGGTGGGTCAAAGGATGGGATTTCAGTTTTTATCACGTCCGAGTCAATCATCGAAGCGTGATGGTGAAACTCTCCCCAAGGTCATTCTTCTAGGGACATGATCTCTTGAATAGCTTCGTCTGTAGGCAAGACTTCATTGAGGAGATATTTAGAGAGAACTGTGATGGGTGGGAGGTTTGTACCTTTGGTCGAAACCATAGCATTGGATGGTTCAGATGTGATTTGGACGGCTTGGTAAGCCAACTCAACCGGTGAGAGCGGCATCTGAGCTCCATAGGAATCAAATTCTGAAGGTGCCGGGATGATCCATGGGTCGATAGAGCCATCCAAAGTGGTGGATATCATTGCAACCATGTTTGGGATCTATGGCGGCGGGAGAGGAAAACAACCCAGTAGGGAAGATGCCTTCAGAAGACCAGTACCGATACTGACGTAAGAGTCAGGAAAGCCTCTTATTAGGGGTACAGTGGTACTTGGTAACGTGGAATAATCAGGGGTGTAGAAGGATAGCTGATCCACCGTGACTATTTTCCCATCCAATGGAAACAGGATGAGTCAAAAGACCGAAGACACAATGGCGGTCATGGCATAAGACCAACTGCGACCAAGCAATAGATTATAGTCTAGATGGCGCTCTATGACTTCAATGTCCACATTTACTGTTTTCCCACCCAGAGTGATGCGAAAGCTAGAAAGGTATCCTTTTGGGAGGAACTTGTGGCCATCGAAAGCTTTTAGGGAATTCGACGGCAGTGTTAAGGTAGGAGAACCTAAAGCGAGCCAACAAGCTTGTGACATAACGCAGGTCGAAGCACCTTCGTCTATGACAGTGCGATGGATTGGTCTCCCTTTCGACACAACCTGCACCTGGAATGCGAGTTGGTGTGAGAGGCGAGGTTTATATTTTTCCATATCAAAGATATCTAGCATGGAATCCTAGGGGTCTATTCCACCAATGGCCGAAAGCAAGGCTTTCCTTTGTGCTGGACAGGTTTGTAATACTTTGAGAGCAGACATGGCTGACGGTGCCTGCGCCAAATCTTCTACAATGTTGTAGTTTTAGGCTACACGTGCAAAGGTGTTATGAGTCATGCGTTGAAGTGTCCCTTTGGGGGGATGAATCAAGGGGTCAGCAGTAGGTCGTTCGATATGCAAATCGTTGGGCGGCGGTGGATTTGAACTAGTACTAGGTTCTTGAGCATTTATGGTAGGATTTCCATAAAGCTTGGCTCGTGTTTGAAGTTCAACACTCTCAATGCCATAAATGGCAGATGGTCCTTCGCCGGAAGGATGTGAACCACCATTGCCCCATTGTTGGGGCTGTGGCGGGTTGTCAACCATGTGTTGATATTCTTGTTGTTGATTAGGGAAAGGATTATGAAGAATGGCAGGTGTTCGCCCAGAATCCTTGTTGGCAATAAAATCGGTGCATTCCTGTAGCCAAGGACATTTGTATGTCAAGTGGTCCTCCGCAAAGATCTTGCAAGGAAATTTCATGGGTTTATCCTTCCCTTTGTCATTTTTGGCAGCGTTTTTCTGTTTAGGGTTATTTTGATTGTCCGACTGCTCTTCCGAAGAAGATGTCTTTTTTTTGTTCTTCTTATTTTTCCCACTAAGTTTTTGTGAATTTTGCACAGAATTTACGTCAGCGGTAGGAAGAGTAGTCATTTGGTGAGGGGCGGTGGCAGCCAAAGATGGCTGGGAGGCTTACCCCCGAGACTGTTTTGTGGCTACACCAGAGATCATGCCAACGAGACCGTCGGCATGAGCTCTAGTTTTCTGAGTAGCCGGAGGATTTGGGTTACCAGGGGCATTGGGGAGAAAATCATATAGCATGCCAGATTTTGAATAGATTAAATCCAAATGCTGGTCACGACGAATGCATTGATCTTCTGTAACCACACCGAAAATACCAATGTATTTAGAGATGTGGGGTAAGAGAGACTTACAAAACCAATTGGTTAAGAGATGATCCGGGATTGGCGCTTTTACTAGCATCCTCCTACGTCTCCATTCATGAATGTGATCAGAGATGTGGGTGGCGGTGTCTTGGTGCAGCGAAGTTAACAGTTCCGTTCCGGTTTCAAATTTGATTTGTAATTAGAAGTTCTTTAGAAACTCCGTCGCTAAAGTGCCAAAGTGTTGATGGCGGTGTGTGGTAATTCAATATACCACTTGGCGGCATTGCCTGTAAGGGTGCGGGAAAACAGTCGAAGTCGGACACTATCATCCACCATGGAGTTGGATATAGACCATAGATGAAAGGTAGTGATGTGTGTGGCAGGATCGTCCCCTTGTTTCCCGCCGAACTTTGGGATATCCGAAGGAATCTTGTGCGGTACTGGAGGCCAGAGCAGGTTGTGATTAATGGGATCATTAGTCAATTTATGGATATCGGGGATGTCTAGAGCTGCCAAAAATGGAAATTGTGGATTTCCCCCGAATCTAACCAAGGCAGTATGGGCTAACTATTTAGACCATAGGGTCCACCCATCAATGTGTTACCAGAAGGATAAGTAGGACTTTGATAAAAATTTCCTATAGATGGAGGGGTAGGGAAATATGGTTGTTGTCCATAGGGCATATTGTATTGCGGGGCGAATGGTTGGTTGCCCCCAGTATAAAAGTTCCCTCCTAGTCCAGATGGAGGTTGGGGTGGATTAGTCCAAATGGATACAATAGAGTTTCCCGTAGGTATGCTACTACTTGCATAGTTCGGCAATGGCATAGACCTTACACCTATATTTGAACCACTTAAGGAAATAGTATTGACAATAGGTTGTCCCGTTTGTCCTAAGGACTGCAGGGGAATTGAAATTTTCCCTGCTACCTGCGTGCTGGTGACACTGCCCCCTGGTATAGTGGCCAAGGGGTTCGAACTTAGCAAAGGGTTGCTAAAAGGAACCGAAGTAGTCACACTCGTGGGAGGAGCAACCGTGGGTCGCATCGTGGTCACGGTAGGAGTAGATCCCGAAGGATTCGGCAAGCTACTTACAGTTGTGATGACTGTAGGGTTGGGATTAGGCATATGTTGACTACTGGGGTTGCCACGTGATGGCATAGAACTGACCACCGGCGGGGAGGATGGTGGCGAACCTGGGATAGTTGCCATTGGCATCGACCTTGTGGATGCTGGTGGTGAAATGGATGTTTGTGCTGCCGAAGACATATCTTGGCGTGGTAGAATCTGAACTATCACAGGCCCCAATGGATTAGTCAGTGGAGGATTGTAATGAGGTACAACCCCTTCCGTGAAAGGGTCCTCCAGAAATTCCGTATGACATGAGGCTATGTGAAAATCAGGATTAGTCAATGGAGACTGCTCTTCCGCAGAAGGCACGAGTTCACCAAGGTTCAGTTCTTCCTCAACAGTTAGAGGAGGTAGACCTTGCTGTCGTCGAGACAGACAGCGTGGGTCGGATGACGCCACGGTGACCTATTTATTTTTTAACCAATTTTAGTAAATGGTGATGTATTATAAAGTATCAATGACAGTAACCACACACCTAAAAAAGAAAAAAGGACTCTCTAAAATCAATCAGCAAGCAGCCAGAATAGGGTGCCCTGTCTGAGTATTACCGTTTGCTGGTGATGAAATCTAGTATCATAATAGTATACAGAGAGGTTTGGTCGAAAGTACAGTTATGGTCACTCTAGAGATTTGCCTGAACCTCAGACGATAGGTGTAATCACTCTCGTGAAGACGAGTACCCCCCTAAAGACTGAAGACAGAGTGGGTCTGTCTGTTTCAAGTACCAGAACAACCCGTCCCAGTTACCTTGTGTAAGTCCCTAAAAATTATGGCCACTGAAGATACCTCAAATCACAGACATCATCATGGGGGTCCATGGTCAAGGACAACATGCTATATGGGCATAATACCTAGATCCCTGATCTAGTTTCGACATCCCCGAAGGGAACCCCAATATATAGCACACCCACTGGATGCATTCGAAGGCAGGCTACCTTCTTGTGCACCCAAGTGTCGTCTCGCGCTGAGCTCTAGTAAAGGAACGGTCCCAATAATATGAGTGTAGTAGGATTTCGATCATTAATGACTCTAGTTTCAAGTTTTGAGATCTTGGGTGATTTTCTCACTTTTCCTAACCCAAGATCCTAGCCTGAACTACTTTTTGTGTGAGCTCAAAAAGAGTAATGTGATTGATTTTATTATCACTTGATTCTTAGTGTACTTGATTATTAGTCTTGCGGAGGGGGAGTGGACGTATGAAATGTAATGAGACTCTGACTCAAGAAACCATGCAAACCATGCTCTAAATATTCAATTCGATGAAGAGTATTTCTACAAGGAGAGGTTTCTTTTCAACATCTATGCACTAACATTCAAATAACACAGTTCAACTTTTAAAGATTCAAACTTCTATCTACCTTTTCTTAACAGTCTATGAACTGAAATTTTCAGAATTAACTTAGCTAGATGCAGAAAAACTAAAAAAAAAAAATTCTTCTCTAAAAAGTAAATTCTTTTAACATTAAATTTTCAAACAAGAGCAAACAAATAGAAATGCCAGCTTAGTAAACAAGCACAGGGATTCAGTCAAGGAGAGATACTAATGGCCAAAAAAATCTGCAACCAAAACACAATCACAGCAGTGAACAACAAATTTTGGCTGAGTAACACACTGTCTCTGGGTAAAGACAACGTTAATCCAGAGACTAACGCACTGTATTTAAGTAGATTCAGCGTTATAACGCACTGGAAAACACACATAGATAGCGTTAATCAGGGTAAAGTTCTTCAGATGGTCAAACAGAAATAGCATTGAACTCTGCGAGCTTTTGAAATGTCTACTAGGCATAAATACTGGTTGGAAGGATCTATGAACAGAGGAAAGAAGAAAGGAGGAAATAAATAGTCTGGAAACTATGTGGAAACTCCCCAGCAGAGTTGCCAATTCTACTGTAGGGTAAAATGCTTGGGTTGTTGGTTATTGTATATCCCTCTCAGGGCTTTCCGGTGCCCAAGGTAGACAGTAAGATTAGCTGTATAGTTCACAAATATGGCATATGCATGTTCATATTAACTTAAAACTACTTGATATAAAAAGATAGAAGATTACTCTTTAATGATCTTGGAGTCCTTTGGAGAGCACTAGGCAGTGAAGTAGCGGTTCTCCTTCACCAACTCCAAATCTAGGTCTTGCAATCAATTAAATCACCCATGTAATTTCTAATATAACATACATTTCTTATCAATTAAGCCAATATATAATAAATATTTAAGTTGTGCACATCTAAGCCATTCATCTCATGCTATATAAGTGATTTAAATAATAATGACAATATCAACGCATAGAATGGACAAAACATATACAATTCTATTGATTTGTAAAAAGGAGGATTACAATCGTCGAATGCACCAAGCCCTCCTCAGCCTTCCAATCTCTCTATCTCTCAAAGTGGTGATGTCTTGATCAAAAATTTCTCAATGAACCTCTTTGACCTTTGACCTTCAAACTATAACAATGATCTCTACTTCACAAGTATTCAAACTTTGACAATCCTTCGACCTTGAACCAAGAGCCTTCAAGTCCATTTTATAGGAGTTGGAGAGAGCAATCATTGCCCTTCTCTTTCCACCAGTTCTAAATATAAAAAACCAAGATGTTTCCCCAGCCTCCATGCTTTTTCCTTCTTTGAGAGTTCAGTTGTTTATGGCAATGCCCAATAAGATATTAGTGCTTTGCAGTTTCCTTTTTGTACTGACTCTCTTGTGAGAAAAAGCTGGAGATTCAAATCATTCTCCGCGGGTTTTTCCCATTTCAAACTTAAAATATGGGTAACGCTTCCCTCTAGTGTAAAAAAAGCATTTCCCTAGCCACTAACACTGCCTATTCATGATCAGATGCGTTATAACGCTCTTGTGTTGTTATAGAGAGGCATTACCTTGGCAGAAATAGGTTTAATTTAGGTCTTTGTATTCCTTCCATATTTGTCTTCTCCTCTGAGCTGATGAGGAGGTATTTTGACCTGTAATAGATATGGCCCACATAAAAATCCCTTTTAACACAGCAGAGTATTACAATTCCAAGTTTTATCAACATACATACATTTATCGATCAAACAACGCATATGTATAACATATGTACATTTAACAATCAAACAGTGCATATGTATAACATACATTAGTTTAGCGATCAAATAATGCTTATATACATGGAACATGACTTATAGGGTCCCACAGTACCTTGAACCAATCACAATACATTGCAAATACCTGCCCGCAAGTTTCCCATTCTATCGATAGCGCTAAACCATAACCATACGATCTGCGATATGCGCTCGTGCGCGGTGCTAACTGTTTGTACTCAACCTAGTCTCCTAAATTGAGTTCATTTAATTGTCAACCAGGGTTGGTAAACTGATGAAGTGTGGTGCACTGTATGTGCTTAGGTATTTGTTTCTTACTGCGTTGTGTCTAGTGTTTTATGATGTTCTTGGTTTTTTTATGGTTTTATGTTCACAAGGAAAAGAACTAAATGCTGGTGGAAAGAAGCTACTGGTTAAAAACAGAGTGAAGCCTAAATTATTGATGACAAATGACAAATGAAAATACTGAAACAGAACCAAACCTAAACTATGACTTAGCAAAATACAAAGCTTGATAATGACTTCAAGAAAATAAATCACAACATGAACTTAACTTGTCCAATTCATTCATTAAAGATATTTTGGAAGAGCTTGAGAAATGGGCAGCTAAGTGTAAAAATTCTCCTAACTAAAAAATCGACTTATAATGATACAACATCTCATCCATGATTAAAGGTTTGTTGAAACATATTTGGAAAAGAACATTTGTAACATCATAAGATCTCTACTCTAAAACTAGCTCCTAATTCTATTCTGCAACTTAGTTTAACACCACTAAACCTCACTCAAAAGTTATAGATTTCCTTTTAGAATAGTCTTTGAGGAAAGGCTTGTTTGTGAGATGGTAAAAAGGTTGCAAAAGTACTCCAGGCCTTAGACTGATACTATCTTCTGTCCAGATGATTATCAGTTAATATAGGTTTGGAACAAAAGAAGTTTTGTAAATAATGAAGACCGTGGTATTTAAGTTTAACAACTAATGCAATTTAATATTCAATGGATGGCAACTAAACGTGGAATGTAAATACAGTGAGCTAAGCTAGAACTGAACTAGAGTGCTACTAGTCTACAGTGAACAGTGCTAAACTAAAAAGCCATTATCAAACTTGAAACGAAATAACAGAGCATGAATTAAATGCAATTTGCCTCCGGAGTGCCCTAACTAAGTTATCATGCAATTAATCTATGGGATTCTACAGCCTATTTAGTTCATCATGAATGGTATTTTGGAAGAGCTTGTTAGAACAATCCTCGTTGTACAATTCAATGCAAATGAATACAAACATGAAAACTGAAAGCGAATACAATTAAAAACTAAGACATCACAGCTATTTCCTACTCATTGTTATGATTTTTTGGAAGAGATTTTTAAGAGTAAGATCAGCTATGCTACTTAGTGTAAACAAGCAACTGAAACCTACAGTATCATAGTTATGCCTTAGTCATCATAATGATATCTTGGAAGAGTTTACTAGAGTAAGTTTAACTATGATAATGAACGAAAGGAATTGCAAATAAAATCTATAACACTACAGCCATTTCTTATTCATTGTAATGATATTTTCGAAGAGTTTCTTAGAACAAGTATAGCTATAATGATTAATGAGATTAACTATGAACGTAAACTTCAAAAACTTGAAAACGAACTAAGATACTTATCTAAATTGCAAAAAGTAAAGCCGCTCAGGAGGCAGGGGCCCTCTACCACCAGAGTAGCACGAAATCTAACTCAAGATCAACTCAACGCGTTCAAAGAAATGTTGTCTTCTTCATTAAAGGAAAATAACTTAAAACAGAGTATCCTCGGTCTTCAGAAATATAGCAGTCAATCCACGAAATCTAATCAGAATCTAGAACTAGCCTCTGGGTTTCCTGAGTACATTTATAACAAATCTTCATAACAGAACTTGAGATAATACGGGGATCATTGTCTTTTCATATCAAAATCGTACTAGAACTCTAAAGATGGCAGCGTAAAGTAACAAAGGACATATGGACTGTCCTTGTCCTATTAGGAGTCTGCCTCCTTGTGTGAGTTCCCACGTACAAAACCACGTCCAGAATTCCATTCATTCTTCATGGTGAGCAACAAACGCTGAGGAAATGATGTGGAATATACCCATGTGTGGCTTTTCCTGAGAGGACACCTGGAACATGCTTGAACGTGAAGACAGCTGTAGAATTGGCAACTAGCTACGGAATGTCTGCATTTTGTAGCTAGTTTCAATTCAAAATGCATTACAATGACAAAATCACAAAACTTAGCAAGTTAGCCATGATATTCATTCTTAAAGAAATTTTAACTAATTTCATTGATCATTTGAGCCTGGGATAACAATGGACAAAAGAAAATGGAGTGAAGTATGATGGAAGAAAGAATAATCTTGGGGCTCAACATACCCCCACTGCTGACTTCTTGCATGTCCTCATGCAACTTATTCCATAAACTCAGAGACTTCTGCAAGAACATCCAACCCTCTTCTTCTTCTTTGCCTGGAATTTAAAGGCCTTCTGGGCTTCCTGATGACTAACTTGAATCTTAAATTGGTAAGTTCCCTGATTAACTTCTTGTTCCTCTTTTTCAGCTTTGCATTAGCCTTTTCCACTTTGTCCATTTGTAGAGACAAGGTTGAGTTCATACTCGTTTTTAATTTAACTTGTTCCCTCAGAATATCATTCTCAGTCCTGATATGTCTATTAAGTACTTCTAGCTTGTACCTATCTCTTCTTAACACATCTATTTCGGACAGTGGAGGACTAGGGGTTCTATCTCTACTCTCTGAAGCTTTCATTTCCAATGTTTCAACGTAGTTATAAATTTCTTGTTGTGCAGGGTCAATTTCAGGGACTTCTTCATCAAAATATTCTTCAATAGATGTTTCCTCATCTTCTATGTTTATCACCCCAGTTTGTTTGATCTGTGTTTTCCTTAGTTTCCCCCTAAGTCTATGGCTCCTTCTCGGCTCCTTCTGCTCACGAAGACAATGACTTCAACCTTCAAATTAATACTCCTTTGCTTCACGGTGACAGTGCTTCAATCTTCAAACTGATATACCTCTGCTTCACGGTGACGATGGCTTCAAATTTCAAGCTGATATACCTCTGCTTCTTGGTGATAGTGGCTTCAACTTTCAAACTAATATACCTCTGCTCACGGTGATAGAGATACCTCTGTTTTACAGAATGAAATGATGAAGGGTTGGCTACGAGATGGAGTAATAGGGAGTGGTTACGGAATGAGTTAATGAAGTGAGGTGAAGAAAACAAATCAATGAGTGAAAAGACCGCGGAGATATTTTGCAACGGATTCAAAAATCATCATTAAATGATTTGGCTGGGTGACGTGAGAAAATCAATCACTTCAGCATTTTAACTGCTTAAATTTTTAAATGATGATCGGGTATAGGATTTGAAATGAAGGATTTTTATCCAAATTTTTGCGGAGGGTATATTTGGCATGATCAATAAAAATAATCAAAACAACTTTTCGAATGATTCATAACTAGACTATACTAAAGTTTTTCATGATATGCCATTATAATCAGAACTTTTTACCTTTGCTTTTCATCTGCTTTTTGTGGTCTTTATATGCTTTGTTCTCCTCTGGAAATCATTACTTTGTGAGTCTTCATAATCCTTGTTGATTTTTCTTGTTCATGGATATACCGGATCATATTGTTGCAATTCAAATGTCTGTTGATTAGTGCCTTCAGGATCTGTGGCTGCGGAATGACTGTCTGGCTGCGGAAAGTCTGATTAGCTACAGAATATCTGTTTAGCTGCAGAATGTACCTGTAGAGAACTTTAATCATGGAATGGAGTGGTTTGGAATATAAGTGGAATATTATATGGAATGAGTGAAGATAGATGATGAAATATGGTATAATGGGATATGTATGAAGTGAATGATGGAGTGGGATGGATTACAATTTATGAAATGGAGTGGAAAAGAATAAGAAATGGCCTGCAATTCATGACATGTGTTATTCAATTGCAGAAAGACATCAAACTTTAAATTTTGATATGGAAATGAGGTGGATGAAGTATGGAATGAGATGAATGAAATATGGAATGAAGTGAAGTATGAATGAATCAATGAAATGGAGTATGGATGGATAAGTAAATGGAATGAAATGAAATGAGATGGATCATAAGTGCAATGGATCTGAACTTATGATTTTGTAACAGCTGCTTGCAGAAACAAAATGGAAAAGTTAGAGTGTCAGAAAGACTCTAATTTTCACCCTATCTTTTCTGTATAAACATGCCAATCAGTGATTGGTTTTCATGTTTATACTTTATTTTTTTTATTTTTTATTTTTATTTTTATTTTTATTTTTTTTAAAGAAATGACTTCAGAAAATTCAATCAAGTTGATGAAGAAGAAAGATTATTCTTCATTAACTTCACATCACTGTTTTCCTGGAACTTCTTGACAAATTCTTCTCTTGAGAGTGGTTTGTGATACAGCTTCAATCTATGACCATTCACAAGAAAAGTGACCTCTTCTTCATCTATTGTCCTAATTTTTACTGCTTCATTGTCAAAAATTTTAACAATTTCATATGGCCCAAGCCAATGTGTTTGAAATTTACCTTGAAAATCCTTGAATTTTGAATCAAACAAGAGAGCCCAGTCACCTTCTTTGAACTTCTTCTCTTTGATGTACTTGTCATGCCATCTAGTCCTTTGCTATTGGACTAGACTTGTTTTCTGAACTGCATCTTGTCTAATCTCATCCAATTCATTAATTTGCTCCAATCTATGCTTTTGTGCCTCCGTTAAATCAAGTCCTAGCTGAACTGCCATTTTGAAAGTTTGAATCTAGAACTCTATGGGAAACAAAACTTGCTTTCCATAAACAAGTTCATAAGGAGTATGACCTATTGTGTTTCTCCATGTAGTTCTATTGGCCCACAAGGCTTCAGGAAGCCTATCTACCCAATCTCTTCTATGTAAATGAACAATCTTTGTTAGGATTCCTTCAATGACCTTATTAGTAGATTCCACTTGACCATTTGCTTGGGGATGATAAGGAGTAGATTTTCTATGCCTGATTTTGTACCTCTCCATCATTTGTTCCACTAGCCTTGATGTAAATTGAGCTCCTTGATCTGTAACAATTTCCCTTGGGACACCAAAACGAGTAAAAATATCCTCAAAAAGAAAATTAACTACAAATGCTTCATTAGCAAAAAGTAATGGCTTGGCCTCTACCCATTTTGTAATATAATCAGTGCAAACTAATATATATCTCTTTTGTTTTGATGGGGGACTAATAGGTCCTACAAAATCCAAAGCCCATTTTTCAAAAGGTTCAATATGTACCTGACGTTGTGATGGCATCTCACCTGAAGGAGAAGGTTTCCCTACCCTTTGGAAACTGTCACACCTTTTGACATACTCTTTAGCATCTTTAAACAAGGATGGCCAATAATATCCTAGATGAAGGATCTTATAGGTTGTCCTCTTATCAGCAAAGTGTCCACCACAAGGTTCATCATGACATGCTTTAAGAATCTCAGGCATCTCATCTTCCCGAACACATCTCCTAATATCAAATTTGGACCTGTCTTGTACAACTCATTAGCAACCCACGAATATTTTGCACTATCATAAATGATTTTTCTTTTATCTCTTGCATTCATTATTGAAGGAAATTTTCCTGAAACTAAATAATTAGCAATGTCAGCAAACCAAGGAGTTTGAGTAGAAATTGCAAAGAGATATTCATCGGGAAATTGATCTTCAACTGGAGTGTCATCTTTGATGTTTTGGAGTCTAGATAGGAAATCAGCTACTGTGTTTTGTTTTCCAGGCCTATCTAGAATGGTAATGTTGAATTCTTGTAAAAGCAATAACCATCTTATGACTCTGCCATTAGTAATTGATTTGTTCATTAGGTATCTAATTGCAGAATGATCTGTGTGAACAAAAGTTTCATAGCATGTTATATAGTGTCTGAATTTGTTTATGGCATGAACAACAGCTAAAAACTCTTTTTCAGTTACAGTATAGTTTAACTCTGAAGGAGTCAAATTTTTACTGGTATAGTAGATGGCATAAGGAATCAGGTCTTTTTGTCCCAATACGGCTCCTAGAGCTGTATCTGAGGCATCTGTTGAAATATGAAAAGGTAACTTCCAGTTAGGTCCTCTTAAAATAGGTGCTTCATAAATTTTTGTTTTCAGGGTCTCAAAGGCTAACTGGCAATCATAATTCCATTTGAATTCACAATCTTTGGTAAGTAATTTGAAGAGTGGAGATGCTATCTTGGTGAAGTTTTCTATAAATCTTCGATAATATCCTGTAAATCCTAGAAAACTCCTAACATCTTTTTGACAACTTGGAATAGATAAGTTAGAGATGACTTCAACTTTTGACTCATCAACTCTAATCCCATCCCTTGAAATATGATGCCCCAAAACAATACCTTCAGTAAACATCATGAAACATTTCTCATGACTAAGTGAAAGATTTTCTTCTTGACATCTCTTTAAAACTTTTTCCAAGTTTGCTAAAGCTTCTTCAAATGTGTTTCCATAAATTGTGAAATCATCCATATATACCTCTACACAATCATGTATTAGATCTGAAAAAATTCCTAATACTGCCCTTTGGAATGTTGCAGGTGCATTGCATAATCCAAATGGCAATACTCGGTAAGCATAGGTACCCCAAGGACAGGTAAATGTGGTTTGTCTTGATCTTCAAGTGCTACTTGGATTTGATTGTAACCACTAAACCCATCTAAGAATGAGAAGTACTTTTTGCCAGCTAATGTATCTAACACTTGATCTATGAAAGGTAAGGGAAAATGGTATTTAAGAGTAGCTTTGTTTAGTTCTCGGTAGTCAACACATACCCTCCATTTACCATTTTTCTTTGGCACAATTACCAAAGGAGAAACCCACTGACTATCTGAAATGGGATAGATGAAATTGACATTTAACAATTTTTGCAATTCTTCTTTAACGATCTCCCTAAGATTTGGATTCATCCGTCTTTGAGGTTGTCTGATTGGTTTGCAATTTTCCTCTATATAGATGTGATGAGTGCAAGTCTTGGGGCTTATCCCTTTCATGTTAGTGTACTCCCATGCATATGCAGAAGAATGTCTCTGTAATACTTTGACTAACTCTTCTTGTTGAGATTTTTCTAGGTTCTTGTTTATGTTCAAAGTTTTGCCTGGAAATATCTCACTTGTAGAGCTACCAAATTTATCCATAGAATGAAGAGACATCTGTCTTGATGACAAAAACTCAATGTTGGATCCCTCTTGAAATGGTTCATGTTTGTATTTTGAAGAGGATTCAAAGTTTTCTAGAGTATTTAGAATTTGATTATCTTCACTAATTTCTGAAATTGTGAAGAGAGGTTGTAAGTCTTCTTCATCCTCTATCCATTGAGTATCATCTAAATCTGTAATTGTCCTTGTTGGAGGATACAAAGTGAATTTCTTAGTTGAACTACCATCAGAGATGTACATATCACCGGATCTACAACTAATGAAAGCATCAGTTGTAGCCAACCAAGGTCTTCCTAATATAACAGGATGCCCTCCTAGATTATTTTTAGGAGTTAGGATCATGAAATCCATAGGGTACTCCCAAAAATCTAGGGACATTGGAATGTCTTCTATTACCCCATCAGGTTTGATCACAGATCTGTCTGCTAATTTTAATAATGTTGGTGTAAAGAGAAGATTAGGAAGTTTCAGTTTATCCATGATTTGTCTACTCATGATATTGATTGCTGCTCCTAAATCAATGAGTGTGTTTTGGATTTCAATTCCATTGATGTGAATTTTAAAAACTGGATTTCCTGGGTCTAGATACTTTGGAATAGCAATCTTACCCATCATAATGTCTGCTATTTTTCCTGCCAGTTGAATTTTATTTGTCTCTCTTATTCTTTTTCTTGTTTTCTTCATGCTCAACTCCTTTATTGTTTTGGCTAAAATTGGAATTTCCTTGATGGCTTGTAATAATGGAATCTTAATGCAAACATTTCTCAGCTCATCTAGGAAATCATAATTAGGCGCCATAATTTGTTTTTCTACACCTCTATCAATTTGTAATCTTTCTGGAAAGGGAGGTGTAGAAGTAGATGTTGATGGCTGCTCTAATACAGGAGTTGAAATTATTGGTTCTTTTTTCTTTAATTTTTCAATGTTTGGGTCTTGAAAAGATGTGTCTTCCTCAAGAATTTTATTCACCCGTAGAGAATCTTCCTCAAAGTTATCTTGTTCTTGTATGATCACAGAAGGTTTCCTCTTTTCAAGTATTCTTCCAGACCTAAGTTGAACATCACTAAGGTCTAAAGGAGTAATTAAATAAGTTGGAAACTGTTGGCCTTCTATCATGTATGTGTTCTGAGGATTTTTATTGTTGGGGTTTGGTATGGGTTGAGCAGGCAACTAATTTGATTTTTGAGGAAATGGTAATGGAAGTGGTTGATTTTGATGTGGTAGGTTCTGATAATGTTGTTGAGTATTTTGAGGAGAAAAATATGGGTATGGTGGATAGGATGGTGGATACTGATAGTACTGAGAGTATCTTCCATAGGGATTTTGTGCTCCTTGTGCCCAAGCTTGAGATTGATTTTGAAATTGAGGCCAAGGTTGCTGCCAAGAATTCCAATTTGGTGGAGGTTGGTTATACATTTGATCATGGAATCCTTGTGTTTGAGGTCCTTTCCAAGGCCTTCTAGAGACAAAATTGAGAGATTCTGTGGAGTTTGTAGGAATTTCCTCTTGAAAGACAGCTTTAAGACCAGGAAGGGAAGAAAAATTCTTGGTCTCATGTTTTTCAGAACAAATGACATAGGTCTCTACAACTTTTACATCCAAAGGGCACTCTCTCAAGGCATGTTTCTTTCTACATTTGGGAAAAAAGATTGCTAAGGCATCAGATTCAGTTTTTTGCTTGTTTTGTAACTTAAGGGTGTCTATTTGTTCACTAAGACTCCCTAAGATGTTAGATTTGAAATCATCAAGCATATGTCATATTTCTGACCTACTTACTGTCCCAGAAGCAGACTTACTTGCCATTGCAAGAGCAGGATCTCTTAGACCTTTTACAGTCTTAGATTTCCCTCTTGAAAGGTTGATACATAACTCGGATATTTCAGGTAATGTGAGCTATGATATATCCCCTTTTCCCATCATGTTAAGGATATCCAACCATTCATCCCTAATTTTTTTCAACAAAAGAGCTTTTAAGGTGTCTTGATCTAAGTTTTCCATTTTTTCTCTTTTGATGTTGCATTGAAATCTCTCCAACAAATCTTCCAAGTTTTCATCTTCTTTTTGTAACATCTTAAACACTTATTCCTTATGATTGACCAGCATACAATAATCTAAATACCTCTCTAGAAATGCTTGTTTCATGTCTTCCCATGTCCTAATATAACTGTTGATCAAACTCATAAACCACTTCAATGTTGCTCCTTTCAATGTTGAAAGAAATAGTTTAAGTTTTTGAGCATCTTGTAAGTAGTCATAAGTTCTACACAGGATTTCAAATTCAAATAGGAAGGTTTCAGGATCTTTAGTTTTAAGTCCATTGAAGTTTGGAAGGACAGAGGGTGAAATGTTTTTCATGGTTGTATTGGTTTCTTCATCTATTATAGGGAACCCAAAAGAGCTTCCCATTTCTCTTCTACCTCTTCCTCTACCTCCTTCTCCTTCTGCACCTCTACCTCCTTCTCGTCTACCTCTACCTCTACCCCCTCCAAATAATGTGTGTTCTCCATTAAAGACTCCTCCTCCTCCTTCTTCTGCCATGGTTGATTCTTCTATAGAAGTGGAAAAGTTTGTGTCCCTAACAGGAGTCCTTGGATCTTCTTCTAAGACAGGTTCAGTGGATGAAGTGGAAGGTTTCTCTAATGGAATATCTGATCTTAGGTCTTATATAATTCTAGGATCAGTAAATGATGGAATGTGGGTCTGATTTAAAGGTGTACTAGCTCTTGGTCTAGGTGAAACAAGTGGTGTTCTAGGAATCAAACTTCTGCTTCTGCTTCTTATGAATCTACCCCTTGAGTCTCTCTCTCTACGCATATCATTGTTTTTGGGAGTTAAGAAACAAAGGTTACCTAGTTTTCACTTCCCTGGCAACGACGCCAAAATGTTTGTGCTCAACCTAGTCTCCTAAATTGAGTTCATTTAATTGTCAACCAGGGTTGGTAAACTGCTGAAGTGTGGTGCACTGTATGTGCCTAGGTATTTGTTTCTTACTGCGTTGTGTCTAGTGTTTTATGATGTTTTTGGTTTTTTTATGGTTTTATGTTCACAAGGAAAAGAACTAAATGCTGGTGGAAAGAAGCTACTGGTTAAAAACAGAGTGAAGCCTAAATTATTGACGACAAATGACAAATGAAAATACTGAAACAGAACCAAACCTAAACTATGACTTAGCAAAATACAAAGCCTGATAATGACTTCAAGAAAATAAATCACAACATGAACTTAACTTGTCCAATTCATTCATTAAAGATATTTTGGAAGAGCTTGAGAAATGGGCAGCTAAGTCTAAATAAAATTCTCCTAACTAAACAATTAAACAATCAACTTATAATGATACAACATATCATCCATGATTAAAGGTTTATTGAAACATATTTGGAAAAGAAAATTTGTAACATCATAAGATCTCTACTCTAAAACTAGCTCCTAATTCTATTCTGCAACTTAGTTTAACACCACTAAACCTCACTCAAAAGTTATAGATTTCCTTTTATAATAGTCTTTGAGGAAAGGCTTGTTTGTGAAATGGTAAAAAGGTTGCAAAAGTACTCCAGGCCTTAGACTGATACTATCTTCTGTCCAGATGATTATGAGTTAATATAGGTTTGGAACAAAAGAAGTTTTGTAAATAATGAAGACCGTGGTATTTAAGTTTAATCAACTAATGCAATTTAATATGCAATGGATGACAACTAAACGTGGAATGTAAATACAGTGAGCTAAGCTAGAATTGAACTAGAGTGCTACTAGTCTACAGTGAACAGTGCTAAACTAAAAAGCCATTATCAAACTTGAAATGAAATAACAGAGCATGAATTAAATGCTATTTGCCTCCGGAGTGCCCTAACTAAGTTATCATGCAATTAATCTATGGGATTCTACAGCCTATTTCGTTCATCATGAATGGTATTTTGGAAGAGCTTGTTAGAACAATCATGGTTGTACAATTCAATGCAATTGAATACAAACATGAAAACTGAAAGCGAATACAATTAAAAACTAAGACATCACAGCTATTTCCTACTCATTGTTATGATGTTTTGGAAGAGCTTTTTAAGAGTAAGATCAGCTATGCTACTTAGTGTAAACAAGCAACTGAAACCTACAGTATCACAGCTATGCCTTAGTCATCATAATGATATCTTAGAAGAGTTTACTAGAGTAAGTTTAACTATGATAATGAACGAAAGGAATTGCAAATAAAATCTATAACACTACAGCCATTTCTTATTCATTGTAATGATCTTTTCGAAGATTTTCTTAGAACAAGTATAGCTATAATGATTAATGAGATTAACTATGAACATAAACTTCAAAAACTTGGAAACGAACTAAAATGCTTATCTAAATTGCAAAAAGTAAAGCTGCTCAAGAGGCAAGGGCCCTCTACCACCAGAGTAGCACGAAATCTAACTCAAGATCAACTCAACGCGTTCAAAGAAATGTTGTCTTCTTCATTAAAGGAAAATAACTTAAAACAGAGTATCCTCGGTCTTCAGAAATATAGCAGTCAATCCACGAAATCTAATCAGAATCTAGAACTAGCCTCTCGGTTTCTCGAGTACATTTATAACAAATCTTCATAACAGAACTTGAGATAAATATGCGGGGATCATTTTATTTTCATATCAAAAGCGTACTAGAAGTCTAAAGATGGCAGTGTAAAGTGACAAAGGACATCTGGACTGTCCTTGTCCTATTAGGAGTCTGCCTCCTTGTGTGAGTTCCCACGTACAAAACCACGTCCAGAATTCCGTTCATTCTTCATGGTGAGCAACAAACGCTGAGGACATGATGTAGAATATACCCATGTGTGGTTTTTCCTGAGAGGACACCTGGAACATGCTTGAACGTGAAGACAGCTGCAGAATTGGCAACTAGCTACGGAACATCTACATTTTGTAGCTAGTTTCAGTTCAAAATGCATTACAATGACAAAATCACAAAACTTATCAAGTTAGCCATGATATTCATTCTTAAAGCAATTTTAACTAATTTCATTGATCATTTGAGCCTGGGATAACAATGGACAAAAGAAAATGGAGTGAAGTATGATGGAAGAAAGAACAATCTTGGGGCTCAACACTAACACGTGGAATCCCTTCATTGCATCGCGTCGCGTGACCCTTACCACATCGCAACCAACACAACATACCTTGCGATGTCTTTGAAGTTAAACCCTATTTCTTGCAGGATGCGATGTTGCGCAAGGTCGACATGTATCCCTCCATTTCGCATTGCAAAAACTTTAACTTAACTTGCGGTTGCCTTCCTGCTATCCATTAAGCATTGCAATGTGCGGTATGAGGGTGAGTTCCACGTCATCATTCCATGTCACCCTGCCATGTCACCACCACGTCACCTTGCCATGTCATCGTAAATTTCTATGATTTGTGGGGTTGGGGCCACGTCATTTTCAACGTTAGCTTGCCACATCATTGCCACGTCATCGCCATGTCATCACCACATCATCTTTACGTCACTGGCACGTCATCTTTATGTCACTGCCACATCATCATTACGTCACTTCTTGTACTTTGCAGTTCGCAACTTATAACCGTTTATATTAGTGGTTACCTCTATTTTGTGCGATCTGCGATATTGCGTTGTGCCAACAAGTGTCCCTTTTCCAATTCGCATTGCATAGAACTTAACTTTCCCTGCGACGACCTTGAACGCTTAACTCTTAAATGTTGCGATTTGTGAAATCGCTCCAGAAGCGATTTGATCTCTATCTTCCATCTCTTTCGCAATCTAATCCTGGCCGTCCATTCGCCTCCCTTGGAATTATTCAAAGAATTCTCTACCTTACTTGATTTTTTGTTTGTTTACACTATCCTGCTCTGTAACTCCGGTTTCTCCATGTTGTTCCTCCTGTGTGCTACCTTTTCTACATTCACTTCCTCTGTTGTCTCTGCTTCTCTGCTGCCTCTACTTCTTTGTTTCCTTAATGATAGTTCAACTGCTGCTCCTTTACGCTGCTTTGCCATCAGTGACAATATTTCCGACAATGTCCCCCTTTGGCATTTATGGCAACACATCCACCAATACTCCAATATTTCCTCTAGGAATTCCTCCCCCTTTCATTCTGAGAAGTGTCTTTCTTCCTCTACTTGCTTTTCCTCCCCCTTTGACATCAATGGCAAAGGGTTGCACATTTCCCAGTGTAGATTCTATCTTTGCATTTCCTCTCTCTAAGTTGTGTTTATGCCTTCTTCTTCTTACCTTTGATGTACTTCTAACATAGTACTATGATATTGAGGACCTGTACCATACATTTATCCATTGCTCTAGTTCTTCTGTGACAAATTTTATGGGCTTCTTTCCCCCTGGAATGATGCTTTCTTGTCTAATACTAATTATCACTTTTCTACTACACAATTTTTGTTCCTTGAATTGCAACCTTTATTTATTTATTTATTTGATTTTTGATCATGTCAGAGAGTATCATCTGCGGACACTACCCTTGGTTTGTCTCTTAGATATTCGAATGGTTCTTTAGCAAGAGGTTTTGTGAATATGTATGTTGTTTGTTCCTTTGTCGGTACATACTCCATCTTTACTATTTTATGTGCTACTTGTTCTCTGAGGAAGTGGTACTTTATTGGGATGTTCTTTTTTTTCGAATGAAGTACTAGATTTTTTTGATATACTTATTGCACTTGTATTGTCACATTTGATAGAAATAGGTTCGTTGATGCTTACCTTCATGTCCTGAAGAGTTTGTTTCATCCACATGACTTGTGTGCAACAAGTTGTCGCTGCTATGTATTATACTTCTAATGTATATAGAGAGACAAAACATTGCTTCTTGCTTAACCATGCCACCAGACTTTCTCCCAAATAAAATGCACCTCCACTTGAGTTCTAACTGAGTCCTCCATGCATTAGCTCCAGTAAACCCTTCAGAATTGCATAATTCCCTCAGTCCACTGATGTGCCACATCTGTCCACTGAACTGAAGTGCTCCAAGAGAATAAGTTGTTGTTTAGTGTCTGATTATTATTAAGAGCTAATAATAATCGACATGCATCTATTTTTAGATCATCGATCTATAAATAAACTTCGCCCAATATTCTAAAAATAGAATTTCATATATTTTTCCAACTTGATCAACCATCCACAAATAGCATCCTGCAACTTTTGAAATATGATCACCATGTCTAAAAATAGACTTGCACCAAAAATAGCTTGCGGGCCCACTTAGTGAAGCATACTTCTTTCACTAGGCTCTTCATCTGTCAATCTCAACACTCCTCTCAACAATAAAGGGATTATCCTTCACTCGACCCGCTCTATGGTATTCGAATTTGCTCCTGGTGAGCGCCTTCGTCAGAATATCTGCATCCTGATCCTCCGTAGGAATGTACTGAAGCAACGTGATACTCCGCTGCACACAATCTCTGATATGATGATACCGGATATCAATATGTTTAGATCTATCATGAAACACCAGATTAACCGAGAGTTTAATGCAACTCTAATTATCACAATGTATAACTGTGGGATATAAATGTGAACCGAACAAACCAACCAGAATCTTCCTCATCCAGATAGCCTCACATGCAGCTTGAATTGCTGCCATGTATTCCACTTCCACTGAACTGAGTGCCACGGATATTTGTTTCCTGCTGTACCAAGAAACTGTCGTAGATCCGATACTGAAAATCCCTCCTGATGTGCTCTTTCTGTCTATTGGGCTTCCTGCCCAATCTGCATCCGTGAAACCATGCAACTTCACCTCATCCATTTTTCTGTACCATAAACCATACTCAGATGTGCCCCTGATATATCTCAAAACATGCTTGCCTGCCTTCCAAAAGAGCTTGGTAGGCTTAACCATCACTTGTGAAAGCTGGTTCACCGCATAGCATATGTTTGGTCTTGTATTAACTAAATACATGAGCGAACCCACCAACTGTCGATAAACAGTGGCATCCACTAACTTTAGAATGGCATCCTTTCCACTGGAAGAGGAGTGTCGATAGGCTTGCAGCCTTGCATGTGAAACTTCTCCAGTATCTCCCGGGCATACTTTCCTTGAGACACAAACAATTCACCTTCCCGCTGCCATATTTCCAATCAAAGAAATAATGAAGGAGGCCCAAGTCCTTCATCTCAAACTCCTTTGCAAGATATGCCTTGCATGAGTGTATCAATTGCTCATCACCCATTAGTATTAAATCATCAACATAAAGAAAAATGATTAAAATCTTACCCTCCACCACAATCTAGTACAGGTTTGCATCCGCCTCACTCTTGGTGAAGCCAAGTCCAGTGAAATAGCTATCAATCCAAGTGTACCAAGCATGTGCTTGTTTCAGCCCATACAACGCTCTTTTGAGCCCGCACACATGCGACTCGCTGCTAAAGATCTCAAATCCTTCAAGCTGGTCAATGTACACCTCTTCCTCAATGATCCCATTAAGGAACACAGTCTTCAGATCCATCTGATGAATGTGCCAACCCATCTGTGCTGGGAGAGAAAGGATAGTCCGTATGGAAGAATACCGTGCGACAGGTGCAAAGGTTTCTTCATATTCAATCCCCTCGATCTGTGAGAAGCCCCGGGCAACAAATATTTCCTTATACTTCTCAACGCTCCCATCAGCAGCTTACTTTACCTTGTAGATCCATCTTGATCCTACAACTGATTTTCCCACCGGCCTTGGAACAATCTCCCAAGCACTGTTTCTGACAATGGAGTCATACTCCTCCACCATGGCACCTACCTATGTGGGCTTCTGCACTGCTTCTTCGAAAGCAGATGGCTCTGTCATCATACACTTGCTCATAAGAGCCATGTATCTAGTAAATCGATCGGGTGACTTTCTTTGTCTACGCTGTGATGTAGGGACTCCTACATTCTGTGCCGCATCAAGCTTTAGTCTCTCAGCTTCTGTGGTATGCTTTCTGCCTTGTCTGATGTTTGGTTATGCTTGAGTGGACTCCTCCACTCCATGAATCTCCTCCTGTGGCTGATCCACATCCAGAGGCTCATCTTTTGGAACAAGAAGTTCCTCCTCCGCATGCAAGTGTAGATCCCTCTCAAGGGACAACTTCATGGCTTTCACCTTGAATTTTATATCCCATCGCACAATAGTAATCCGAATGTCTGGAAAATACACACGATAATTATGGGGTGTTTCTGTGTACCCCACAAATATCCCAACTTCTGCAGTTGGCTCCAGCTTCTTCCTGGCGTCCTTTGTCACATGAATGTAAACAGGTGAGCCAAAAATCTTCAAATGAGAAATATCATGCTTCTTACCAGAAAATTCTTCTTTAGGTTTACTCATGCCAAGTACTCTATGAGGACAACGGTTTTGCACATAAACTGCAATGTTGCATTCTTCCACCCACAAGTGCATCAGTAGGCCCTGTTCATGCAACATCGCTCATGCAACACCCATGATCATTCTGTTCTTTCTCTCCATGACCCCATTCTGCTGTGGGTTATGAGGTTCTATGAGCTCTCTTCGAATTCCTTCTTTGCTACAGAAGTCTTTGAATTCACCCGAGATGTATTCACCACCATTATCACTCCGTAGAGCTTTCACTTTCTTCCCCGACTCCTTCTCCACCAATTCTTTGAACTCAAAGAACTTTGAGAACGTTTCGCTCTTCTTCTGCATGAAGAAGATCCAGCATCTAAGAGAATAGTCATCAACAAATATAACATAATACCTATGTTTTGTTGTTGAAGCAACCGAGAAAGGTCCACACACTTCTATGTGAATTCTCTCTAGGATCACCGAAGCACAGTTCTCCTTCTCATGAAAGGTGGTATTCACAAACTTAACCATAGTACATCCCTTGAACTTATCTGACTATGCAAGAGTACCCTTGGGAAGTCCAGTAGAAATCTTCTGCAAAATCTTCAAAGCGCCATGGTGAAGATGGCCCAATCTCCTATGCCATAATTTGCCCTCATCTCGACTCACCACTTCTTCTACTTTGCCCACCATTGCAGCGTAGCTATATACCTCCAAATTGTAGAGATTCTTAATTTGAACCCTTATCTTCTTGGTTTTACCTGTTGTTTTATGTTGAAGGAAGGATTTTCCCTCACTAAAAACGACATCATAACCTTTGTCTTCCAGCATTGCGACCGAGACCAAGTTATTCTTCAGACCTGGAACATGGATGACATTCTTCAATAAGAATGGATTACCGGACTCCCTCTCAAAGGTAATGGTCCCAATTCCAGTCGCACTATACCGACCATCGTCGCCCATCTCTATATGCATCTGGAGGTCCTTCTCCTCCAAGTCACTAAACAACTCTTTGTCTCCTGTCATATGGAAATACGCACCACTATCAATATACCACGCCAATCCCATGCAGCTTGAAACCAATCATGTGATCAAGGAGAAGTCAAGCTCAAATTGCGAGGCTAAGGCCTCTCCAACTGTAGATCCAACAGCCTTCTTGCTCTTCTTCTTCTGCAGACAGTTAGTGGTGAAATTCCCATGTTCGTGACAATGAAAACACTTCACTTTGGACAAATCCTGCTTCTTGCCTTTAGCATTAGATTTTGAAGGATGTTTCTTCCCCTTCCCTTTCCTTGCTTTGGCAGCCAAAGCGCAATTCTCTTCATCTTCATTCCTCAATGAAGATCCATCCCTGATTCCCCGCCTTATCTCCTCCTGCACAAGATCCGACCAAAGTCGCTCCCATCCCGGCAGTTTTTGCCGTCCATTGACAGAGTCTTCGTAGCTATGCCAACTCTTCAGAAGCCTAAGGAGAGCCAATCTCACCAAGTCTTCATCATCAACAGTAGCCCCCACACTTCCCAGTTCATCCTTATAGTGGAAAAACTTCATGAGGTATTTTGGAATACTGTCGCGCTTCTCCATTTTTATTTTTCTGAGCTGGTATTTAAGCGCCAACTTCCTCTGGTCACTTCTGCTTTGGAACAAATCTATCAAATCCTTCCACATTAAGAATGGAGTGGCTTTCCTGTGAAGGTTGGACACAATCTGGTCCTTCACACATTCCAACAGAATTCTTCTCGTCTTTGCTGTCTTCTTTTGCCATGCGTCAAGTAATGCAGCATCGCCAGATTCCGGCTTAGGAACATTGCTATCAATGAACTCCTTCAGCCCATTATCCTCCAGCATTGTCTCCATCCTGTCCTTCCAGGCTATGTAATTCGAGCTCCCATCAAGGGCATACTCCAATAGCAAACCATTGAAAGCCATTTCAATGTATACTCAACTTCTGCACCAAGAACCTTCTGTAGAAAATTAGAATTGTCCACCAACACAAACTCACTTCACAATTGCAATCTTCAATCAACAATGCTTTGATACCATGCATCCTGCAAATTCTGAAATATGATCACCATGTCTAAAAATAGACATAGTCTAAAAATATACTTGCGCCAAAAATAGCCTGCGGGCCCACTTAGTGAAGGCGACTCTTTTCACTAAGCTCATCATCTTGTTGAATCTCAACACTATGAACCAGTTCATGAAGGAATAATTTGACAATGGTTATTACTATTCCAACAATTCCAACTTGAAGTTATCGTACGACCAAGAAAAAATAATGTCAGTCCCAACCACCTATCTCATCTATAGTCTCAAGAGGAACCAACCGATATGGAAAATGGACTTCTATATGCACATCTATTCAGAATTGAAGCAGTCCCATCAGAACTTGCTGAAATTGCAGAATTCTTACACACTGGAAAAGTGCCTGACAGAATATCAGAAAAAAAGAAAAAGAAACTCGCCATAAAATAAGCTCCATACACACTAATAAATGGAAAATTATATAAGCTTGGAATTTATGAATTACTTCACATATATGCTTTAGAATAGGAGCCATGACCAAGAGTTAATGGGGAGGGGGGCTTACTAGAATATTGACCCTTGGAAGAATGGAGATAATGTCTTTTGGGAAATCCCTGATATGTTATGGCTCTAGTTGATTTTTTGTACTTAACGAAAAAATATATGTTTATTGAGCACACTGGTTAAGGATACAAAAGTATCAGAGCACAAAAAAAATTAAGGGATGACATCAATATGATGTCTAAAGTGAAGATATGGCAATGCCCGCTGGAGGACATGTGTCACCTAGATTTGGTGGTGTTGGAATTCCAACTAGGAATATATGAGTGACATGTGGCATACTTCAACAACGTCACCTATTCAAGCATATTTCAACATCAGACATGTGGCAAGTTATAATTGGATGTTAGACTTATATCAATGGTTTTTTTACGTTTTTTACTTATAAGGAAAACACAGTTTACCCGATCATTCGTGTCGATATATTGGCATATCTATGGTCTAGAGGTTTGTGCCTATATTAACACATCATCCATATTGGCCATATCGTCAAATCAGAGGGCTCACACTGATAGTGTCGTATCGATGGTTTAGACCTACTAGATTATTAACATGTTGGAACATTGTGAGTTTGGATAAAGAGAGATGTAATGTAAAATGTCAATATAGTGTGGTTTTAATATGACAAGTGGGTTGGAGATGTGGAAAAATGCAAGGCGACATGTGGCCAAGGACCACCATGTGTCTACCACATGGACACATATGGATGATGAGGTGGCCCTTAAGAGGTAAATATCAAATAGACATAACTTTGTGCACGTAGCTTGAAATGAGGTGAAATTGATATCATTGAAAAGCTCTCTCGAAGTAGAAGATGATGGAAGTATCATAAAGATGAATTGAACTGATGGACGAAAGAATAATTTTGAAAACCCCATCTTCATAATATTCCTTGAAGTTAGAGTCTAGCTATGCCCCACAACCCTAATATGACATTAGCGGGTTGTGTGTCTTACATGAATATTGATATTTTCTATGTGCTATGAATGAATTTTCTAGGTTTATATTTGGTCATATCATCTCCTTATAATATTTAAATTTTCTCTTATCTTATAATTTTTTATTTTTTATTTGGATTTATCACCTCCTTATAATATCTTGATTTTTTCATTTTTAATTATTTATTTTTTATTTGTATTTATTGCCTCCTTATAACTTATTAGTTTTTTCTTATTGTATCATATCTTAATTTGATCTTATCCTCTAATAATTTATCCATCATTAATTTAAAAAATAAATAAATGTAATAATACTTTTAATGTTATTATTATTGTATAAATAATCTCTCTCTAATTTTAAACATAATAATATTTTTAAATTTATTATTATTATAAAAAATAATATTTTCATCTATAATTTAATGATTTAATCAACACTTAACACCTTAATATATTAAATGAAATATTTATCTTTAATACATTCACAAAATATAAAATATAAAAACAAAAAGCCTTCTTTTATAACAAATTAACAATATTTATATTATTTTATTTTTATCCCAAGGGGAAACTCAATTGGTGATCGAAGTAATGTGAGTCCTGAGAAACTGAGCGATCAAAGGTTCAAATCCCCCCAGCTATGACCCAATTTACAAAGAGGAGGACAATTTATCTTCATGTTAGACGAGTTGTTGGGTTCCTTTGGGATATATGTGTGTGTGTGTGTGTGTGTGTGTGTGTGTGTGTGTGTGTGTATATACAAAGTGATCCACGTGGGCCTTACAACCAATTTAAATTGGTGTTCTAAAATTTTGATGCAACGGTCTCCATCATGTAGAGCTCATTGAGAGTTTTCTAGCGACACTAAAATGAATTCAAACAAGTGTCGTATGAAAAAGTTATGGCATTCTAAAGGTTCATCCAAACATGCAAAAATTTTGTGGGGGTAGAACACGTGACACCGCCAGGAAGTGACACATAGCTATATGGGTGATGATGTGGTAGTATGAATGATGATGTGGCATGCTGACTGGATTGTATGAATGTTAACATGGCATGCTAACTAAATCGTGTGGATGTTAACATGGCATGCTGATTGGACTTTGTGGATGTTGGCATGGCATGCTAACTAGAGTGTAAAAATAATGATGTGGAATGACAAGTGGACTAATCAAAATGTGACATGTGGCAAGACATGTTGAAGTTTCCAACAAGTGGCCACACTACAATGCGACATGTGGCATTGCTGACATCGCAAGAGGTTGATGTAGTGCTAGCATGACATTGACATGATAGGCTTACTCAGCAATGACTTAGAAGGTTGAATGTGTAACAATGTGGGCCAACCAGAAGCTACCACATGGAAGTCTCTAATTGGTCAGGAATGTTTGAGCAATGGATAGAAAAAAGGATAGCATGGATTCAAACCCCCAATCTCCTTGGCACAAATCCAATGACATATCGATTTTCCACCAATGTTAGTTGTAATGGTGGATGGGTGAATTGATATTTAAATTTTATGGTTTTAACCATTTTAAAATTGGAAGGTTTGCAGCCTTGACCGTGTGACCTCCACAAAACCAGTCAAACACATTAGCACTGCACCACCACAAGACCATTGATGTTCAACAAACAATACCTATATTTGAATTTTGTTGGTTACATAATGCCAAAAAAACAATCTGCAAGATTTACCCTACAACCACCATAACCATAATGCAGTGTTCCAATCACTATGCCTTGTTTAGGAAATGGGTGAATGCATGAATATGGGTTACACTTTGGGCCAAATGTGGCAATGAAATTTCAAAATTTTACTCTTTTATCGAATTGAAGCCCTCAAAATTCATATAAGCCTTGTGAATTTTGATTCAGAGTAAAAAATAAAATTGTGGAGAATTATGTTATTTTCCTAATGATATTTTTTGCAAAAAAATTTAGTGTACGTGTGTGTTCACATAGCATAGCTTAATCTAGAATATATATATATATATATATATATATATATATATATATATATATATATATATATATATATATATATATATATATATAATCTACACAAAGAGGGCTAAATTATGCATATTAAAAATTTATTTTTTTATGCAAAATTATATTTTAAACTATTTTTAGAATTTGGCGAAGTAATGTTTCAATTTCATTTTTCACACACTTGTGTTCACATAATATTTTTTTTTCTGCTAGTTAAATAAATTCAAGAACGAAAAGTACCCTTTTGAAGAGGTCCCTTAAACGAAGATACTCATAGTTTTTGATTTTTTTTTGTTTTATATATTTTATATTATTGATTTTTTATTTAGCCTTTAGCCCCTTTGAAACTGTCTAAAGAAAAAATCAAGCATTATGTTTAAAAGAAATTAAATGAAAAATATCATGTCAATTTGAAAATGTCAAACTCATATATCGTCATAGAGGATTCATTCACGAATCCAACATGATCAAATCCACCACTTAAGGACAAATTCTTCCTGAATCCTCTTAGGATACAAGATGGTGTTGTAGAGAAATTTGCAGAAAGGGAGCTAAAACCTTGTTTTTAGGCCCTCAGCAGCTCGATCGAGAACTTAAGGTAAATTTTGAAACAACTCGATCGAGGGTTTATAAATCCTCGATCGAGCTCTTGTCATTGTTAAACAAGGGTTCGATCAAGCTATAGCTCAAACGATCCCTTCGAACCATAAACTCACTATTGTGTTTTCAATGGTATTTTTAAAAAAATAGCCTAATCGAGCTCTTATGTAACTATGAGTTACATAGGAGCTCGATTGAGGGTTTATTTCTAAGCCAATGGAGGGCTAAACTATTGCTCAATTGAGTTTTTTTTTTTTTCTTCCTCCCAATCGTGTGATTGCCAAAAAGTGTAACCCATATTCATGCATTCACCCAAGTCTAAAGAATATATTATTTGAAATTTGTTTTAACAAGAGCTTCGAAATATCTCAATAGTCCATATGTTTGAAACCAAGACCTCCACCATATAATCCAATTGTTTTTGCAAATGCACCACAGAGAGTTGTAATGTAAAGATTGGAAAGCATTGTGTATTGTGGTAATTCTAAAATTTCAAGAGAGGAGTTTTGGAGCCCTATTTTTGGTTGTTTGAGAATGGTAATGTGATTTTATTTATCTTTTTAGCAAAGTTGAGTAGGACTAATATTAGAGGTTGGAGAACTAGTGAATTCCATCATCACTTTTACATCACATAATAGAGCATTTACTAATTGGAAGTTGGCCCAGAGATGTAGCCCAAGTTAAGTGGACTTCATTGTCAACCTGCATTTTTCTTGTCTCTCTATTTGTTTCTATTTATTTCTTCAGTAAGCCTTTTGTTTATTCATT
Source organism: Pinus albicaulis (assembly GCA_034641835.2). Lineage (NCBI taxonomy): Eukaryota > Viridiplantae > Streptophyta > Pinopsida > Pinales > Pinaceae > Pinus > Pinus albicaulis. Next base: position 886,323,451 of record CM076579.1, on the reverse strand, counting down.
AAGCTAAATCACACTCATATTTAATGTACTTCAATCAGTAACTTTTAAATCACAGAATTTAGCAAGAAAAAGATAACTTATAAATATTTTATAGATAGAAATGTCTTTCGGATTAATCACATTATTAGGATTTGGTCGATGTTTCAAACCAGCTAATGTGATTAATCCGAAAGACATTTTTATCCACACATTATTAGGATTTGGTCGACATTTCGAACCAGCTAATGTGATTAATCCGAAAGACATTTTTTTCTACATTATGGATCACAAAAGTCTTAGATCGAACATTATAAATATTTGTTCAGTATAAAAAGATTTATCAAAATAATAATAATAATAATAATTAAAAAAAAATGTAATCTAAATGTTTTATGCTTTTGTTTTTTCATATTAAAAAATAAGTTTTATTTAAAATCTAATAAAAAATTAATATAAAAGAATTAGAATATTTGGTTATAAAAGAGATATTTTTAAGTTAAGAATAATGATAAAAGTTATTAGGTCCAATTTTACTAGCACAACCAATTGAGTGTAGTTTTTGTTAAGGTAACCCAAAATCAAACCTCATGAAGATAGTTATTCCTTGCGCTAAGAGAAAAAGACATGCTTTATTCTTTCATGAGTATTGAAGAAAGAAAGTGATAAGATAAAGTTATTTTTTAATTATATGATAAAGTGATATAATTGGGTAAACTTCAATTATATGATTGGAGAAAACTTAGAATAAATTAAGAAAAAGAGCGATATGATTAGGTTAATTATATGATACACTCGGCATTAGAGAAAGAGAGTTATTCTTTAATTACATGATAGGATGAACATTTTCCAATTAAAGATAGACAAATTGGAAGTCTTAAAAATTTTACGCTCAAATATTCGCAGTTACGTTATTTGCACTTTCACTTTACTTTAAACTTAAAGTATCCCTACCATGTTGGGAGCTACGGTATTCCTACTTTTCTTTTTGCATAGCTATCGTGATCTACGATAAATTATAACTATTTAATCACAGTTAGCACAAATGCTGTCTTGATTCGGCAGATTAGAATTCGTAACAGCTTCTTCCAGCAAGGTGACAGTGCTCTACCGCTATCTACAAATATAGCACAGGTTCCTGTTCTAATGCACAGCATCAGAGTGATTGGCATAATACTGGACACATTACGAATTTGCTAATTACCTTTCAGACAATCGGGTTGATGCTAATTACCTCTCAGGTTCCAGGCTCTTTATGTCCAGGTTTCTCAGGAAAGAGTTCTAGCTCTTGTTCAGATGCAGAACAGAAGCATAGTTCTTCTACACATGTTGGCCCTGCAGCAAATAAGCCTGCTACTTCTCCAGCCACTGCAAGTGTTCCCTCTGATACCCAGTGTTCCCATCCTTCCTCTTCAGCGCCTGGTGAAGATAAAGCAGAAAATGTGCATGTCGATCTTGATGATCTCATCCAAGATATAGCTGGGCTCTTAGAGCGCATCAAGGTAAAGCGGATTTTTATTATTTGTTGAACTCCTCTACTTTAAAAAAATTATAACAACGATTCAGGTTTTGTCCCAAAAAATTAACATTGCCATTTGAATATGAACCATACTACAAAGCGTTTGATAGATTTAACATTAGAGTTTGTTTGATTGTTGACTGATAAATTATATATGTTTCCCATTTTTATGCTCAGAATAATCCATGACGTCAAAAACCGTCGTCGACTCTCCGGTATTGGCCTACCAGTTCAACCGGCTTAATGAGATTGAAGGAAATCATCACGGAAGGAACAGAGGGTGCTTCTCCTTGGGTATGTATTCACTTTGCGTTTCATGATCTGTTAAATTTCAAAACTCAATCTCAATTTATATAAACTCATATCGATCTCACAGATATTGATATTATTTTGGTTAGAGTTTGAAATAATTTTAAGAAATATATTGATATTTTAGTGACAGATATTGATATTTTGGTTAGAGTTTGAAATAATTTTTAGAAATATATTGATGATGATGACAGTAAAGTTTGGTCTATAGGATTTATAATTTTTTCCGTTCTTAATTGTCTGGCTTCTGGTTTTTCTTGGCCAGATTGGTATTGTAGCTTTTTTTTTTCCTTCTCTTTGGTCTTCCAACTTCCTTTATCTTGCACCTTTGGTATTGTAGCTTTCTTTTTCTTCTCTATGGTCTTCCAACTTCTTTTATCTTGCACCTCCTTCATCTCTTCTATTCTTGGGACACTAGTGTCTTATTTTCAGGATCTAGGAGATCTGTTTTGCTGTTAAATGAAGATTTCTTTTGCGTAGTATTCGAATCCTCATAATTGTTGATGCTTGAGGGGTTGTCGAGTTCGTTTTTTTGTTGTTGGGCGGGGCTTTCCCCCTACTTGTTTGAGGGTTGTTTCTTTCTTGCCTGGTTTCTTGGGATTCAGAATTTTCTGGAGAGTAATCTTCCTTGATGACAGTGTAATGTTCCTTTTGTGTTTCTTCCCACTATGTAGATCTATGGTGATTCTTTCTAGCAGAATTTTTCTGGACGATTTTTGGGCAATTTTTGGCTAGATGGCCTATTTCAAAGAGGATCGACATCTGAATAGGACACTTTCATAGTCGAGTTTCTGGTTCCATACATAGTCTTTGATTGTTAGGATTATTTCAGCTAGGAATCCGTCCTGGTTCTGACATATTCTTCTGTTTCTGGGCACCTGCAGTAAAATTTCCCAATTGCATTTCCAATGGTTTTTAGTGAGGAGAGATTCCAGAGATGCAAAGGTAGGTTTTGCAATTTGACACAAACTAGTGCTGAGGTTATGACTGTTGTTGAGGGATCGAATAATGGGTTCCATGGCTTCATGAATAGGGCAGAGTTTTTCCAAAACCAAGGGCTGGAATCTAAAATGCATGTCTGTTTTCAGAGTTTTCAAAATCTACTATAAAGAAACCCTTAACACAGGGGTAGATATTAATGACATCAGAAATGACAGGCTTTCATACTTCCGAGATCCAACTGTGGAGAGCTGTCAGCGGCAGCCAAAAGCCATTAACCGGCACCTTAAGGCACTTTCAGAAAACTTTAAGGCCTCATCGAGTGAGGCTTGACTACCTCACAGTGACCTTTCAGGCTTCACTCACAATATGGGCAGGAGTTTGACTCTTATTTTCGCCGACAATTATCTTCACGAAGCTAGGAGCCATACTGCTAAAATAAACAAGGATTGAGAAAATCAAACCCTGCGAACCGTCAAGATTTGGACCCGCTAAGAAGAACTGAAATGTTTTCTCCCTGAGCAATGCAGCATACGTGCTATGGAAAACCGTGCTATTAGAAATTGTGAGAGAGCAAAAACGCACAAGAATAACACACAATAATAATTTCTATATCTTCAATAATCAGATACATCAAATATATAATTAAACTAATTCTAATTTTAGAGAGAGAAGTTGAGAGATTCTCTCAACTTCCTCAACAAACCCAATCCAAGATATACTAAAGTAACCATAATCCTAACTAATTCTAATACCCTCCCTTAATGCTTACTTTACAAAACATATAATTAATCACAATTACAACACTTTAAACTTTTCGTGTCTTTGTCTAATCTGGTCTTCATTAACATCTGTACCCACTCTGAGATCTTATAGGAAACGCTCTTTTCTCCACCATTTTCGAGCTACCATTCAACCCATTTAAAATACATTGTTTCTGACCAGCAATAATGAACTTTGCAAGATCAACAGTATTGACAACTCGGCTCATCGGGGCTTCCGCGATAGAGCTGACAAGTGATGAACCATCCTATGGACCAATCACCATCTGTCGGATATTTCGCTTTCGGCTATCCATCAGTGGCTAGGCAAATGGTCTGAATACTGAATGTGTTCAAGAGCTAATCTAACAACTTGACCTACTTGTAACCTGTAACTGATGCTCCTTGGCCCGTAGCACAACAAGATCAGCATATAACAAATTCACACAATCAAATTAGCCAATTGTTCTCTCGTCCCTATAGAACGTCAAGAACGAATAATTTAAATAATGCTAATTTGTTCAATAATTGGTTCTTTAATACACAAATCTCATAAGAATAAATATAAGCTTAAATTTCACACAATAAACCCTAAGATCCGTCACAGCTATCTTTGAACACGCAATTGAGAAATAATTCAATTTTCTTCCCATGAATAGCTCCATTGTCAAATCGGAAGCTCGAATAGAAAATCACGAGTATCCACTCGATGAATAGTACTTCTTTGCTACGCTGATACTGTCATCATATAGCCCACGATATTTGTCGGCGAATGCAAATAACAAGGTAGAGGAATACGTTGCATTCGATGTTGTGAAGGCAATAGACGTTGCTGCCATTGCAGCTGCAGTTTCACCAGCGAGATTCGAGCCTGGATTGGCATCATCAATCTTGTAGGCCAGACAGAACAACACCAACTTTTAAAAGCGCTCCGTGCCCCTCTCACGGGAATCATCATACGTTTACTGAAACCCCATTTCATCTGCTATCAGATCGACAGACCCCATGAATTTGAATGAAGCTCCAAATCTTGCGATAATGCCGCCATCAATCAATACATACAGCAAATAATAAACACATTATTGCTGATTTCTCATCATAAATCATCATCTTCTTCTGCAATTACAGAACAATTACATTAACATTGGCATCCCTTTTCTTCATTCGGAAACTTGGCCTGGTTTTGGCCCTACAGGAGGAGAGCACTCGCTGTTCAATCCTTTCATTGTCAGGATTCCTTTTTTGGACTGAATCCCCCTCTTTTCTGCTACTTTTTCGTGGGTAAAAAATCTCGTTCTCCATAATCATCTCCAGCGACGATTCCCAAATCCTGCGGCGCTTCATCACCTCTCCATGGATCGATTACAAACAGGAACTGAAGGCATATTGTCAAGCTGGCTGCAATTCTCTCCTCAGCCTCCTTTCTGGTAACGATATTCAGCGCGTCTCAACTAATTATAAAACTGTTACTCAACATTTATGCGCTATTCGAATGCCTTGGATGACCCTTCCTACACAGCGAATTCTAGAATAATTTTCTCAAAATTAAATCTCCTTCAGCGGTGACACTGTTATAAAACACATAAAATATTTCACTCAAACTCACACACATAAATTCACACAGTAATCTACACAAATCCTATTTCTGTAAAATCAATTATCACAATTTCCTCTTCATTTTTCTGAGCACTCCCGTGAGGGATTAAGCTCAACTTGCCTCTGATACCATATTAGAAATTGTGAGAAAGCAGAAACGCACAGGAATAACACACAATAATAATTTCTATATCTTCAATAATCAGATACATCAAATATATAATTAAACTAATTCTAATTTTAGAGAGAGAAGTTGAGAGATTCTCTCAACTTCCTCAACAAACCCAATCCAAGATATACTAAAGTAACCATAATCCTAACTAATTCTAATACAATGCAGCATACGTGCTATGGCAAACTGTCCACCGACATGCATCAGCCAACAACAGGCCAACCGGAATGATTTTCGCCTTCCACGCTACTCAGAATAGCAATTCGCAGCCATGTTAAAGAATTAATCATTCGGTTAGTTTAGAAGTAGTTCTAGATTAGTTAGCAATCAGTTTCCAGATTCAGTTTATGCATAATTGTTTCTGACTTGTATAAATATACATTTCTCTTTTCAATAAATATAGATCTTGTGCCGATGTGCTCTCTGCAATTCTCTGTTGTCTCCCTTTGTTAATTTGACATGGTATCAAAGCTGAGAGTTGATCTGGTCGATTTTTTGGTGAATCTGTTTTTTCTGTTTGTTGTTTGATCGTTGGAGTAGCAGAGACAGAGATCAGGGCACAAGAGGAGTCGGATTCCAGTTTGAGAGGGAGAAAATTTGTCTGCAGATTGCCAGTGACTGCAATTAACTACGTCAAGTGAAAAGGCGTTTGACCGGTTGAAGAAAACCATTGAAAGATGGCCGACAATTATAGAGAATGCATGATTGTTTGTTGTTGATGGAGTAGCAGTATAGAGACTGTTCGGAAATTGAGCTTCTCGTTGTACATAGCCGAGCCACAGTTTAGGCTGTGAAACTGTCTGCCGCCTCTGCACGCTGGAGTGAAAAACCCTCTGCACGCTGGAGTAAAAGAAACACGCATATTTTTAGTCTTAGGGGAAAGCGGAACTCGCTGTTCTGTTGAAAATTTTGTGTTCCACGCAAGCTGTTCTGTTGAAAATTTTGTGTTCCACGCAAGCAAATAAAATTAAGAGAGGTGAAGGTATGAAATCATTTTAAACATCAAGTTGTTTTGAAAAGGGCTTATAGGTTAATGAAAAAAAAGGCATTTTAAAGTAATGTTAAAAGCATGAAGGAATGTGGAGCAATTACATTAAAGTGATTCAGGCAAAAAGAAAGTCTCGATTTATTTAATCCTTGTTTTATTGTCATATGAAATTCATATGGCTTATATATGGCCATGTAAGGTGTTTTTAATGCCCCATATGATTTGAAAACAAAAAAGAGAGCCCTTTTTGTTAAAGGATTATTTTAATTTTTAAAGGTTTTTAAAAAGGAAAAATGTTTATTTAAAAGAGCATGAATGAAGTTGAAGGTTTATTTAAAAGGACATGAATGAAGTTGAAGTTTGCATGAATGAAGTTGAAGTTTTTTAAAAAGAGAGATTTCTTTTAAGAAAATGAGATTTAAAAGAGGGCTGCAATTTTAAAAGGTATTTTTAAGCTTTTAAAGGATATGAGATTTTGTTGAGAAAAGGAATTTTAAAAATAAAAAAAAGTTGTGAGAAAGTGAAAGTGTGAGAAAGTGAAAATGTTAAAGCCTTGTTAAAGTATTGTCTTACTACATAAATGTTGAAGTTTTTGAAAGTAGAGTATTTGATGCATATGTAGACTCGTTTGTTTGTGGAAGTCGTTGGAGGTTTTTGGAAGCAAGGTATTTGATGCATATGTAGGCTTGTTTGTTTGTGGAATTCAAGCAACGAGGTCATGGGAAAAGCCAAGAGGCTAAAGCAAAAACAGAAGATGTTCCAGACCTTTTAAGATCTGGAAATAAATAGGAAAAAAGATGCTTATGCATTAAAATGCATAAAAGAATCAGTGGATGAAAGTATACTTCCCTTGATTTCAGATGCCAAGACAGCCAAAGAGGCTTGGGATACCCTTGAGAGATGTTTTGGTGAAGTTAAAGATGAAGGTGGATCTGTAGCAGCAGATCCAAAACGAAATGAAGAGTTTGTTGAATCCCACTGTGCTCAGTCACGGGTGGATGAAGAATGTGAAGAAAGTGCAGAAGCAGCAGAGAGAGAGCACAAAGATGTTTGTGAACCCCACTGTACACAGTTACAAGTTGACGAAGATTTGTTGATACCAGCAACATGGATTGCTGATGAAGATTTGGTGATTCCAGCAACAGAGCTTGCTGACGAAAGTTTGATGAAACCAGCAACACAGTTTGCTGATGATGACTTGTTGATTCCAACAACACAGCTTGCTGATGATGAGATGGTAAATCCAACAATGCAACTTGCTGATGAAAATTTGATGGTTAATGTTAACTTTGATAATGAATTTTTGACTAATGATGACTGGTTGTAGATGATGCAACAAAAATATGATATTGACATGATGTTATTTGGTGAGATTTCCTCACTGCAGTTAGTGGAAGACAATTTGTTCGCAACATTACAGGTTAGTGGAAAAGAGACAGAGACAGAAGCAAAGAAAGAAGTCTGCAAAGTAAAAGCAGAAACAGAGAAAGACGCAGAGGCAGAGAAGGAAGCGCAACATCAGAAAGTTTTCACTGCAGAGCAGAAGGAAACATAGATAGAGGCAGAAATAGAGAAAGAATCGAAACAGGAGAAAGCTCTCATTGCAGAGCAGAAAGACCGGAACCAATGTCGTTCTGAAAATATTTTGGATTCTGATATTGATTTCCAATGTGCAGGTACACAAAATGATTATGAAGAAGAGTTAAAGTTTATTGAAACATGGCTTGCAACACCATGTCTAGATGAGATCTACACAGAAGATGTAGAAATGAATGTTGAAGGTGACATGCATGATGTACATGTCAATGAAATTTTCATGCATTGGAGTTTTGAAGAAATAAGACATTATTCTAATATTACGTTGCAGCAGATTGATCATGAAAACCATAATACGAAAGACAATATGTGGCAGCAGCCCACATTTCTTGAAGATGTCCAGGACATGCTTAGACAACCTGGAATAGTAAAAGACCTGCACCAGCAAATGAAAAGTCTGAAGTTTGAACAATACAATAAGACGAATATGAGGAAACAATTTAGAGGCTACAGAATTTGGAAGAAAACAAGAAGAAAACCAAAATCTAGTTAAAAGTCAAGAGACTTCTCTCTGACTTCGGAAATATAGAATGAATTTCAATGTCAAAAGTTAGGAATAAAATAATGTAACCCTCAAGATTAAGAGGGGGTGTTAAATAATTAATCATTCGGTTAGTTTAGAAGTAGTTCTAGATTAGTTAGCAATCAGTTTCCAGATTCAGTTTATGCATAATTGTTTCTGACTTGTATAAATATACATTTTTCTTTTCAATAAATATAGATCTTGTGCCGATGTGCTCTCTGCAATTCTCTGTTGTCTCCCTTTGTTAATTTGACAAGCCAATGCTATTCCAGAATTCAGCGCTTAACAACAGAAACGAAGACTAGAAATTAATTCTGCCTACTGTTCACGTTCTGCAATTGATAAGTGACTTTAGACTTGCGCTTTCCCACATCTTCATTCTGCTTATCTAAGGGGTCAAAATTATCCACGGTTGCTCTTCGAATGATTTCGACTCTCCTTCGAACAGGCTCCTCATCCAATCCCTATCACTTTAGCGCTGCAAACCAGGTATCCGCTAGCTCCTGGAGAAAACAGGTAGCTCGTATATCATGAAAGGCCCGTGTGTTTAGGGTTTGTAATAATTTTAAGAAATATATTGTTTTTGATTTTATTTTTATTTTTTTATTGATATAGTTATATATCTTTTAATTGATTAATTTAATTTAAAATATAATAATAATTTAAAATATTAGGTTTAATTTAAATGATTGTAAATATTTTATATATTAAGTATATTTTTTTTAATTTTAAATTTTAAATTTTGTTTTCACATTTTTTGAAAATAAATCTTAAATTTTATGGAATAGTTTTAAGTGTGGTTTTTTGGAGTAGATATTTTGTTAAAATAAGGTGAAAAAAATTGGTAATAAATTTTTATTTTTGTTGTTTAAATTGATTTTTTTGTGATTGCATATATAAATCTTGAAAAATTCATCTCTCAAACTTATGATCTCAATAAATCCATAAAAAATTCTAATAAAATTAAATCAAAAAATAAACTAGGGAAAAAATAAAACTTGAAAACTACTAAAAAAAAACTTTATATCTATATAAATAAATATCAATAAAATTTAATTGAAATTACATTTTGCTATTACATATGATTAAAGTTAAAAATATTCTAATCCTAAAACAAATTTAATTTGATATATAGTTTTTTTAAGATGTCAGTATATTTTTTTTCATTTTTATAAATACGACAATAAAAGACTTCCCATTTTCTCATTCCTGTATTAATCTACCGCTTATATATTAATCTAAAATTTTCTCTATCTGATGGCATTCAGAAAGATATTGCTACAGGAAAGACAAACATCTTCCGGAGCATTGTGAGTGGAATATCAGAGGCACACTGGGCTGCTGCATGTTTTCTGGTGGTGGCAAATATTTTGTGATAGAAATCACTGAAATCACACAATTACAGAAACACAAGCATATATTTTGCACAAATAGTGTATGTGTAAACACATCCACACACACTGGGTATTGAGTGACTGAAATTACACTAATTGCAGGTTTTTGTTAACGAATGCGAAGAAGGATGGGCTCCGTAAATTTCAAGATAAGTTAAAGAGAATGCCCAAGCGTATGGAGAGCGAAATGGGTGTATGTATTTACGATGCCATTGAGTGTAGGATGGAGCGTCCGCCAAAACCACGCGAGCGAACATATCCTGAATATGCAGGTAAAAGCAATTGGTTTTTGAAAGGAAAGAATTAATATCTGGAGGTTTGACATAGATATATTCTAATTCTTTAGTTATGTTCTACTGTTGCGGAAACAGTGGGAATTGAAGAACCATTGCATGAAGTTATCCAACTTTTAGAGTGGGAAAGTGAGAAAAATGCAATGGCAGTTATCTTGCATGGTTTCGGCGGAATTGGAAAAATTGTTCTTGCTGATGCTGTGTTTGCACAACTTTATATAGAATGTTGTAAATATTCTATGGTCAGATTAGATGATATAACATCAAATCCAGACATAGTAGAGCTGCAAAAATGCATAGTAAAGGATTTGAGCATAAAAGCACCTATGGGGATGACAGATAAACAAAAAGAAATTGGGCATCTAGTGTTGGAGAATATTAGAACATTTGAGGATGGACAAAGAGAAATTGGTCGACAATGTTGTGAACGTCTTGAACAGATTTTGCCTAGGGACATTAAGTCAGCAAAAAAATTGAGATTACTTATCACTGCAAGAGACATAAACGAATGTGCAGGGTGCAGAATGGATAAGAAAGTCTATGCTACAAAATGTCTTTCCGAAACAGAGGCCATGGATCTTCTTAAGAGTGAAATGGATGGGGATGATATGAATGAAACCCAAATGAAGCAGATAGTAAAAACATGAGGCGGAATTCCAAAACTGTTGACACTGGTAGCAGCTTTCATACGTTCCGATGAGGACAATGTTGGTGAGGGAGAGGATTCAATCACACAAATAACACAAAGATTTCCTACACGAACAATGAGTTGATGCTCTTCAATTAATCATAAAACTCTGAATCATAAAACTCTCTTGAAAACAATGAACCCGTGAAGGGTATTTAATCTAATTAACATGCACACACTCTCACTCATAACTGAACTTGATCAACTTGCTTAACTCACTCTTTAACTCATTCACCTAACTATATGTCTAAGGAAGCAATTATATATTTTAACACTCCCCCTTAATTACGACCTCTAAATTAAAACATAACTCATGACAACTCAAACATGCCTGCTGGTCTATGTCTCTGTTGGAATATTTAAAATTCCAGAACAACAATGGAGAATAAAATTCTCCCTCTTCAACACAGAGAAAATATTAAAAAAATCTTCACTTGAGACAGAGTTTTCACTGTAAAAACTATTTCATTAAACTTCAAAACTTGGTTACAAAATCACCTCTGCCTGAGGGAATACAAAAAAAAACTTTGACTGCTTCAAAACACAGTTCAAAACAACTCACACATACTCTGTCTCTCCAAAATGAAAGCACTGCTGTGCACTTCAAAAAATCTGTTACCTTCTTTTTATCAAATTTTGTTGTTTGTGTAAATAAACCTAATAAAAAACTACGCAGCTGTGCTCTCCAAATCTTTTTATACAACTGTGTAAAAAGAATTAAAACTACAACATAAAAAATGCACACAGCACTTTTATAATGTATATAAAACAAACTATATTAAAATAAAACTATTTAAAACTAAAACTAAAGTCGTATACCATATTTCATATGGTGTGAGTTTAAAAATAAAAAAACATAAATTAAAACCAAAACTCAAATCTGAAACCATACGTGGCCCACGACCTTCCTTTTGAAACGTGCTATATATATGATATATATGTTTGATATATATATGTAAGACATATATATATTCATATGTTCACTGTACGCACGATTTAAACCAAATATTAAAGGACCTTGGACCATGTTTTAAAACCGGACTTCAAAACAGAATTTAACCCTTTTTCATAAAAATTCCGCGTGCCAAAAGTGATTTGCTGATGTCATCAATTTGTGATGCGGGATTTTTATTAAATCCGCCCTAAGAGTTTCCCCGGGTCCGATTTTCAGCAGCCTGTACGGCAAAAAATGTGACGCGGGATTTTTCATAAATCTGGCTTATGAAATTTCAGGTCCGGGCTGCTCCAATTTCTCCGTATCGAATACTATGGCCCGAGTTAGTACCTGAGAGGCGAAAATATGATAGCCTTTCAGTACCTGATTACGCACCCCAAAAGCGGAAGGTGTTTGCCTCACATCTTGGCGGCTATTTGAAGTAAATTCAACACTCCCCCTTACTTTCAGCTGCTGGGTTATCAGTCATACCCAGACATTTCCTCAAAAACTCAAAACTCTTCTGCCCCAATGGCTTGGTTAGAATGTCTGCAAACTGCTCCTGAGTTCTGCAGTGTTCCAAAACAATTTCACCATTGTTTACCAATTCTCTGATGTAATGAAACTTTGTGTCAATGTGTTTCGTTTTCTTGTGAAACACAGAATTCTTGGACAATGCAATAGCTGAGCTATTGTCACAATAAATCACTGTTCCTTTTACCTGCTCTTGGCACAAACTTCTTAACATCCTCCTCATCCAAATTTCTTGACAAGCTGCTGCTGTGGCTGCCACATATTCCGCCTCTGCTGTAGACAATGCTACAATGGGTCGTTTTTTAGAAGCCCATGAAATGGCTCCTGAACCCATGTGAAAAACATAACCAGAAGTGCTCTTCCGATCATCTACACTTCCAGCCCAATCACTGTCAGTGTATCCAATTAAATCTGAATTTTCTGAAGTAGTATATAAAATACCAAACCTTTTTGTGCCTTTAACATACCTCAAAATTCTCTTTGCTGCCTGCCAATGTGCATCCTTTGGCTTCTCCATAAATCTGGAAATTAAGCTAACAACATGCATTATGTCGGGCCTAGTTGCAGTCAAATACATGAGGCTGCCAACTATGCTCTTATACAAGCTAGGATCAAAATCCTTGCTGCTGTCCTCTCTGCTGAGTTTTAATCCCATCATTGTGGGAGTGATCGCTGCTTTGCTCTTCTGCATATTAAATCTTTCAAGCACTTCATTAACATATTTTTCCTGTGAGATAAAAATCCCATTTTCATCTTGTTCTACTTCTATTCCTAAGAAGTATTTCAACAAACCCATGTCAGTCATTTCAAATTCTTCTTTCATGACTGTTTTAAAATTTTCAATAAGATAATCATCATTACCTGTGAAAATAACATCATCAACATATAAAACTACAATCAACATTTTTTCATCTTTTTCTTTGATGTAGAGGGTGGGTTCTCCCTCACACTTTTCAAATCCATTTTCCAGTAGATAGGAGTCTATCCTACTGTACCATGCTCTTGGTGCTTGCTTCAGCCCATAAAGAGCTTTCTTCAATTTGCACACTTTGTGCTCTTGGCCTTTCTTCTCATAGCCAAGAGGTTGTTCAATGTAAACCTCTTCCATTAACACTCCATTTAGGAATGCTGACTTCACGTCCATTTGGTAAACTTTACACTTGTTTTGTGCTGCTATGGACAACACTGCTCTCACGGTTTCCATTCTAGCAACCGGTGCAAAAGTTTCCTCATAATCTATCCCATGCTTTTGCTTATATCTTTGACAACAAGCCTTGCCTTGTGTCTCTCTATTTTGCCTTCAGCATTAGTCTTGGTCTTGTAGACCCATTTAACTCCAATGACATCTTTACCTTTTGGGAGTTCAACCAAATCTCATGTCTTGTTTCTTTCTATGGCATTAATCTCCTCATCCATAGCTTCTATCCATTTCTTTTCCTTAATAGCTTCTTCAAAGTGGATAGGGTCTTCAACATGACAATATAAAGAAAACAAAGAATTGATACCTTCATTTGCTGCCTCTTGTGCATAAATGTCATTCAAATTTCTGAACTTCTTACCTCTTTCACTTGATGTACAAATGCTTGAAGAAGCACTTGAATTTCCTCCTTGTGGTGTGCTTGGAGAAGAACTCTCATTTCTCCTCAACGGTGTCTCTTGCTGCTCTTGTGTTGGTGCTGCTGTTTGGGGATGTATTTCAGCCAATTCATCATCATCTTCATCATGAGATAAACAGTGTTTAACATTCACTGTTTTCTCTATGCTTCCATCCCAAGCTTCTTCTTCAATGAACTTAACATCTCTGCTCACAATAAACTTCTTGGTGGATGGGTTGTATAACCTGTAGGCCTTGGATTCCTCACTGTATCCAATGAAAATACATTTCTCCCCCTTGCTGTCCAACTTCTTCCTTAGCTGATCCGGAATGTGTGCATAAGCCACACATCCGAAAACTTTCATGTGTGTGACACCTTGCTTTGTGCCACTCCATGCCTCTTCCGGCACTTTGTTCATAACTGCTTTTGTAGGGCACCTATTCAAAATGTATGCTGCACAATGTACAGCTTCAGCCCAATAATCATTAGGAAAATGCTTTGCCTTTAACATACTCCTCACCATGTCCATTATGGTTCTATTCTTCCTTTCGGCTACTCCATTTTGCTGTGGAGTATATCTAGTTGTAAACTGCTTTTGAATACCATTTTATCTACAAAAACGTAGGAAATCTTTAGAGATATACTCACCTCCTCTATCAGTCCTTAGAACTTTGATGTGCAGCCCACTCTGATTTTCCACAAGTGCTTTGAAATTGCAGAATTTTTCAAACATTTCACTTTTATTTTTCAAAAAGTAAACCCAAGTTTTTCTTGTAAAATCATCTATGAATGTTAACATGTAGTGGCTGCTAGCAAGCGATGGAGTTTGCATCGGTCCACACAAATCTGAGTGGACAATCTCTAAGGGTGCCTTTTCCCTTATGCTTTTCCCAGAAGGAAAACTTTCTCTGTGTTGTTTCCCAAGAATACAACCTTCACAAAGGCTATCCGGCTTCTCTATCAATGGTAAACCTCTTACCATTCCTTTTCTATTCAACAAATTAAGACCTCCAAAGTTGAGATGTCCAAATCTCAAGTGCCACAACCAATTTTCATCTTTTGGTTCGCTTTGGATAGCCTCTTTTGCCACTGCTGCTATCTTTTCTTCATTCTTCAAATCTGCTCTCATTCTAAGAGGGAACATTCTGCTCCTTGTCATCTTCACTTCAGCAATACATTGTTTTCTGGGTGGTTTGTCCATGATGGTACAAACATCATCCTCAAAAAATACATTGTACCCCTTTTGAACAAGTTGTCCAATACTTAAGAGGTTACACTTCATTCCTGGAACATAATAGACATCTGATATGGATTTCTTTGCACCTTTTCTTGTTAGAACATTTACATTCCCTTTTCCCATAACAGACACTTTACTATCAGTCCCTAGTGTGACTTGTGACTTCACACTCTCATCTAGCATAGAAAACATTGCTAAGTTTCCTGTCATATGGTTACTGCAACCGCAGTCTAGAAACCATAAGTCTTCATTCTTTTCTTCAGCCATATTACAAGCCAAAAACAAATTATCTTGGCTGATATTTTCTCTAGTGAAATTTGCACTAGTTCTACTTCCCATATCATGTTGCTTCTTTCTACATTCATTAGCATAATGACCATATTTTTTACAATAGTGACATTGGACATTGGACTTATCATACCTCTGTCCTTGAGCATTCTGCTGACCACTCTGCTGGCTGCTGCCTTGGCCTTGATGCTGATTTGGATTGCTGCCTCTTCCTTGAGCATTTGCTGGACTATTCCTTCCACCTCTGTTTTGGCTTCTGCCTCTTCCTCTTTTGTTTCCTCTGCCTTGCCCTCTTCCTCTTCCAAAAGACATCTGGGTCTTAAAGGCATGTTCCAGAGATGATTTTTCACTTCTACCCAATCTCTGCTCATGAGTCATCAGTGATGCATGTAGCTCATCCACTGTGAACTTTGTGAGATCCTTAGTCTCCTCTATGGTGGTGACAATCACATCAAATCTTGACGATAGACTCTTCAAGAGTTTTTCCACAATCCTCTTCTCTTCAAGAGTATATCCATGAGATCTTATTTGTGTGACCATTCCAATCACATGAGTGAAGAACGAGTCAATAGTATCTGACTCTTTCATGCAGAGAGTCTAAAAGTCTCTCCTCAGCAACTGAAGTTTTGTTGTCTTCACTTTTTCCATGCCTTGATAGGCTGTCTTGAGAGTTTCCCATGCTTCTCTGGATCTCTTGGCTGCTGCTATCCTTGGAAACACACTCTCATGCATTGCCTGATACAATAAGAAGAGAGCCTTGGAGTCTTTCTTCCTATTGCTCTTCAACAACTCTCTTTCTGCCTGAGTTAAATCTTCAAACTCTTCTTCATTTGCTGGCTCTTCAAAGCCATCCTCAACAAATTCCCATAAGTCTTGGGAGACAAATAGAGCTCTCATAGTTATTGACCAGTAGTCATAATTTTTCCTATTAAACATTGGGAGATGGACATTTCCCATACCCATACCAGTGCTGGCTCCAGCCATTCTGCACTCTTAACTATGATTAAAAAAAACTTGACTGTGTATGTAAAACAGCTCACTGTTCTGCAACAGTGACTCAAAAAACTGTATAGAGAAATACCTTTGGATTCTTTGGCTGAGTCTTCACACTACTGGAGAAGCTGCTGCAACAAAGAACTTCTTTCCTTCAGCTTCTTTGATTTTCAAAGAGCCTGGACTAGCTTTGATACCATGTTGGAATATTTAACATTCCAGAACAACAATGGAGAATAAAATTCTCCCTCTTCAACACAGAGAAAATATTAAAAAATCTTCACTTGAGACAGAGTTTTCACTGTAAAAACTATTTCATTAAACTTCAAAACTTGGTTACAAAATCACCTCTGCCTGAGGGAATACAAAAAAAAACTTTGACTGCTTCAAAACACAGTTCAAAACAACTCACACATACTCTGTCTCTCCAAAATGAAAGCACTGATGTGCACTTCAAAAAATCTGTTACACTGCTGTGCACATCAAATTTTTACACTGCTGTGTGTAAAAATAAAACTTACAAACTAAAAAAACTCTGCACTGCTGTGCTCTCCAAGTCTTTTTACTTCTGCTGTGTAAAAAGAATTAAAACTTACAACATAAAAAATGCACACAGCACTTTTATAATGTATATAAAACAAACTATATTAAAATAAAACTATTTAAAACTAAAACTAAAGTCGTATACCATATTTCATATGGTGTGAAGTTTAAAAATAAAAAAACATAAATTAAAACCAAAACTCAAATCTGAAACCATACGTGGCCCACGGCCTTCCTTTTGAAACGTGCTATATATATGATATATATGTTTGATATATATATGTAAGACATATATATATTCATATGTTCACTGTACGCACGATTTAAACCAAATATTAAAGGACCTTGGACCATGTTTTAAAACCGGACTTCAAAACAGAATTTAACCCTTTTTCATAAAAATTCCGCGTGCCAAAAGTGATTTGCTGATGTCATCAATTTGTGATGCGGGATTTTTATTAAATCCGCCCTAAGAGTTTCCCCGGGTCCGATTTTCAGCAGCCTGTACGGCAAAAAATGTGACGCGGGATTTTTCATAAATCTGGCTTATGAAATTTCAGGTCCGGGCTGCTCCAATTTCTCCGTATCGAAAAATTACTGCGCTGAGGTTGACTGCACAGACGAAAATGGTAAGCGGCTCAGCTGCACAGTTCTGCACCCAAAACTGGAAGGTGGCTGCCTCCTGTACTGAGCAGCGCTGAGAGTAATTTCAACAGTCTCAGCTAGGCTTACAACACCCAGAGTACGCAGTGTCTGTTGGGAGCAGTTGCAGACCTTCCTTGCTGATCTCGCCAGTTCTGCACTAAAAACTTGCGGACCGCGGGTAAAAAAAAAAAATTGTGTAAAAAAAAAATTACCACTTTTTGCTTTTGGCCTCCTCACTTCAATTTTAATAATATTGAGAATGGATTATTGTTCGAATTTGAAGAAGTTGCCAGAAGATTTTGGATCATTGAGTTCTTTGCAAGGGCTCAATCTTTCAAATTGCAATTCTATACAAGAACTGCCAAGATCAACGGAAAATCTTCAATCTTTAAGAAAGTTAACTCTTTCATATTGTACATCTTTAGAGGAGTTACCAAGATCCATTTCAAAGCTTCAATCCTTAGAAGTATTGAGAATGGATAACTGCTCTAATTTGAAGGGATTAACAGAAGATTTTGGATCATTGAGTTCATTGAGTTCTATCGCGATTACAATAACACTACTCTCTGTTTTGGTTTATTCAATGAGATTGAGTTTTTCTATGACAACCCTGCACGTTTACTGAATATATTTACTTTCTTAGAATGTCTTGTCGTTCTTTTTTATTTATGTAGTACAGCTTTTTTTTGGTCTGTGACAACCCAAACATGTTTACAGTTATTATGAATCTCTACTACTGCATTTCAGTGTGATGGAAATCATCTCTTTCTATGCTGCATCCGCACATTGTAGTGGGCACATTGTAGTGGGCGTTGTCTACTGATGGATGGAATTTGGTGATCGTTGGTCTTAAAATTTGAGAGTTTCAATCACTATTTACTTGTATTGTGTTAAATATTTGATATTCCTCATTATATGGAGAGATATTGATATTTTTCATTATATGTAATCTTTACCTGATGTGATTGTATTCTTGAGAAGATTGTTAGTTAATTATGAGAAAACTCTATATAAACTTACCATTAAAATGCATTATAGTTCCAATCCATCTTTTACAGAATGTTGTTTTCTAATAAGAGTGAGTTGTAATCTCCTAAATGTCATTAATATTTCATTTCTAAATGGTTGTTATAGTTATATGTTGTGGTGGGCGCAAGCTAATGGTGGTTTTCATGGCAAGTTAGTGGCAATGCAAATCTTGAAAAACAACAATATGTTAACTTGGAGGGATAATTAGATGTACTCACTGAATGAATTTGAAGATAGTGTAAAAGGATGAAATGTAAGAACTAAGTTGGCTTTCCAAATATATCAGTTTTAATTATAGAAAGTGTCTAATTGTGTGAAGTTTGAGTTTTCCTCGCATTGACATGTTAATTTTTTATGCAAAATGTGTTTTTGTTATTGAAAATTTTGAGTATATAAAGGATGAAATCTTGCTACAAAACTTGTGCAATTGTAGAGAATAGTTTTTTCTTGTGTACAACTATTTTTCCAATATTTATAATCTTATTTTATATATTTTTTAAATTATGAAAGCATTTTATCATTGAAATTGCAAGGCATTATGTTAGTGCAACCTAAAAGAGTCTTAGCATTATAAGCATTCCTTCTTTTTTTAGATTGTACTTCTTAATGTCCTCTAGTGCATTATATAAATTTTTTTCCCAAATGGTTAAGGCCCCAACAGTTATAGCAAATAAAAATGAGGGATGTATTTAAATATTTTGATAGAGGTTAAGAGATAAATGTATTTTTTCCTTTAAAAAAATCATAACTTTATGTCATTAGAAAATATGATACAAAAATACATATTTTAGATGGATATTGGACTATACATTCATGAAGGATTTGTCTATCCTCGTTGTGTTGCATTTTTTCATCACTTGTATAAAAAAAAACCAAAGGCTTCCCAACTTTTACATACATTTTGAGTAAAATACATAAAACCATGTCACGTAATGGTTGTGTCTGGTTTCAAAATAATTTCAGAAAAAGAAAATTGACATGAGGATGGTAGAAAATAGATTTCCAATTTTCTGCATCTTGTAGGACTAAATGCCCCCCTTCTATGAATGGCCTATGGTGGTACTCAAAGTGTTCTCCTTCTCTTAATTCCCTAATATTGCACTACCCATAATTCTGTCAAATACCCTCTTTTGAAAGGGAATCTACAAGCATTATGACTTCCCTGTACGCATGACAACATGAAAATTTTTCAAAATTCCCTGATATGACGAACTTCCTCCATCAAAGGTAATATTTGTTGGTTACGACACAATCGAAACTCTTTACTCAATTTATAATTTTCATCGAATTGATAAAATGTTGAAGATAATCACATCCATTTTCTCTTGCAAAGAGTAATAATAGTTTTAGGGACATTAATTCAACATAATTATTTTTTCTCTTTCCCAACCCCCATTTTATAGAATAGAAGTGGGACTCGGATAAGTAGAGGATAGATTCCACCCCCCCACACCACCCCCTCCCCCCCCACAATCTTTATCCTTGCCCTATGAGGTCCCATCGATGTATTTTGATGGCCTTGTTTTTTTAATGTCCTCATTGGAAATAACACAATTGGAAAGGGGTTCTTCTTGAGTGGAAGAATAGAAACAATAGCCAAGAATTGAATTGTTGATTTGTTTAATGATGATAGTGGGTCTTGGAAGATTTGATTATTCTAAGCTAGACTCACACCCCATCAAATTAGCAATGGTAAACTTCTAAAGTTTCTCACTGTTCGATTTCCAAACCACATCCGCCAGGCTTCCACCAAAGTCTCCCCTTGACATTCGCAATCCAGCCCTAATTGGGCTCAACAAACTATCGATACATATTTTATGAAAAACATTCAATGAATAAATGATGTATTATTTCCACCTTCGATTTACAAAAAGCGCACCAGCTTGGTCCCTCCTTATGTATGATGGCACAAAGAACCCAACTAGTACAAAACCCATAAAGCACTCAAAATTTATTTTAATAAAGGTTCAAAACCTTCCTTGTTTTTCAAAAAATGATTACATTCCTATTTATAATTTAGACAATGAAATAAGTAGAATTTATCGAAGAGATAATTCCTTTCCTAGATTTTTTGGAAGAAGTGGAGAGAAATCCTCTTGATTTTAGGAACCTATGATAACATTTTCCTAAAACAAATTGTTTATATACTTTACATAGCCTAGTATTTTCTAAAAATCTGTAAAATCTAGATTTATATAAAAACTTCTTAGATTTAGGAAATTAAATATACATTTTACTAGGATGCTAGTCTCTCAAACTCACAGGGAACAAAATCCTTCATTTACTCTTGTCCATAATTTTTTCATTGTTGTTTCCATCATTTGATATAATTTAGGTGCATAAGGTGTTCTTTACAATTTTTTTCCTCCTAGATCCCAAGGCCTATTTTCTAGATGTAGACTTGGTTTACTTCTTAATTATACTATGGTGTTTTGATATGAACCTTAATCTATTCTTGAATTTTGTTAAGACATAGAAATATTATCTTCATAATTGACATCTTTTCATGATTTATTTCTTCAAAATTTATCTTTTTCGGTTCATGTCTTCTTCAATTTCACCTGCACATGAAGAAAACATGTTAAATAAAACAATTTCTTCATCAAGCTTCTAAATCCCATCCTTATCCATCAAAATCATTGACATGTATATAACTTCCAAGACAACTTTGAAGAAAGTTGTCTTATTATTCTATTGTCCTTCCTTCTTTTGTTCTGCATATGTATGCTCCATTGTTGTAATGCCCACCTCCCCTCACACCTACCCAAGTAACCAGCTAACTGGGGTAAACATGAGATGAGGGGAAGTTAAGATAGACTCAACCTCCTTGGTGACTTTAAGGAAGTGGAAAACCATAACACATACCCATATCACCTCCTACAGGACCCCTAGAGGTTGTCCCATTCATCCACCTAACCTGTCCTTGGGTCCCACTGATATTTCATGAAGAAAACCCCCTGGACACACCCACAAGTCTGCATCCATGCGTCTAGGAGGCTCTAGATGCGCACACAAGTTTACATGCCTGCGTCCAGTGATTAAATTTCCCAAAATTGTGCCTGCGTCTGCGGAATTTAAGGCACTTTTCAAGCCCAGAATTCCAGTTGTTGCCGAGAACTTTATGTAACTTCCAGAATCCATTAAACACATAATGGAAAGACTAATAAACCAAAAACTAACTCTGGGACTAGGCCTAACCATTCCCAATAGGGACTGAAATTCTGTAAAACACTTAGAATGAATGAAAACTACAGGTCTAAGATACAAGACATAGCGTGACTAACTGAAAACGATTATGAGACATTACAAGAAGGATCATCACCCTCTTCCTTAATGAGATATGACATCAATTAGGTATTGCATCCATCGTTTCAACAATTACAAGTAAATACATGAAATAACCATGACATGAATTGGTCGTTTAAACAAGGTTATAACCATCATAAAACCATGGAAATAGCAGTGAGATAACAACCATTAAATCCACATATTAATAAGTGAAAAATAAAGAGAACTTAGCTTCCATTAAACATATGAAAATACCGACCAGGTTCGGGACTTCCACGTTCCACCCAACCATAGACATTGCTAAGCCAAATCTCTCTTCATCTAGTCACCCTCATACCATATTCCAAGCATGAATGTGGGAACTCATGTAAAAATCAATCCAAAAAACAACCAAAGGAATCCATAGTTTAAACCATCTCGACTCTCACCATACTGTGATCACACCAAATCGGTTCTCCGGTCACAAAACCGAGCAGAACTTTGAAATTCCATCCAGAATCCATCACTATCCTTGAGGAATTTTCCATCTCCATGTCTCTCATTATTTACTGCAATCCAATCCTAGATCACTAGGACCTAAACCTAGACTCCTCCCTAAGTCTTTACCGTGTATCCCGCCAAAACAGGTCAAGGAATTCCTATGCCTTTGGGAATGAACCTTGAGACCACCTCTGCCCTGGATTCTGAAATAGATCTGGAAAATCCAAAGATCAAAACTGATATCAAAATCCCAACACACCATGACATCCAGAAAAAGGCAAGTCAAGGCTGAAAAACATTGCCATGACCTAGAAAACCATTCAACCGACAACAAGAGAACAAAATACCAACATGCATAATCCATGCATGTCCAAACCAACTAGGAAATCATACACGCAATATGTTAACTAAAAGTATTCTTGCTAAAGCTACTAGATGATGCTCTTCCTTGCTTGATCCTTGTGTTCCTTTCCTTTCTTGTCCGTCCTTTGCTTGCTTTCCTCCTCCTTGGCACAATGTTGAATTTCTCCAAGAAAACTCTAAGTATCCAAGAGTGTGAGAGAGAGAGGGAGAATAATGAGAGAGCTCCAAAACTGAATTGAAAAAAGGTACCAACTTATCCTCAAAAGCATTTTTATCAATAAGGCCTCTATTTTCTTCATTTTCTATTATTTTCCTTCATTTTCCTCCTCACATGCAACTTGTGACCTTTCACCTTCCTTTTCTCATAATTTCCTTAAATGTGCAAAAAATTCCATTTGCCTCTTTAATTCCTTTGCCTTTGCCAATTTCCCTTAGCCATAAACACATATCCAGTGATGCCCACTAGGATATTTTTCCCAACATTCAGCTTGGAATAAGTGTTCCTTAACAGTGGACTTACTTTTTCCTTTATTAACTTTTAATACATGAACTTTTTCTCGAGTATGTTACAGAAACCTCCCCCTTGGGGAACACCAACCTTGGTGTTAAACCACACCTACACCTCAGCAAAACCGCCAAAAAGAAAACATACTGCCCATGGATATTTACAACTTAGCTCGATGCAGTATTTACAATAAGTAACCTGCTCAAAAGAAAAACCATGATAACATGACCATATAACATCAATATCACTTATTGGATCTTTATAACTTATCTCATGGAGGTATTTACATCCATATACAAAAGTACATATACCAAAAACATCACCAAAACATATGCCAAACATATACCAATACCAAACCAAAATTGCTTTGCCTCAACTGAAAATCAATTAAGGATACATGGCCTGCATCAGATCCGCCATCTCCCATGTAGCTTCACTGGGCCCAAAGTGATTCCACAGCACTTTAACTTGCTCGATGGCTCCGTTCCTGAGAATGAGTTGTTTCTGCTGCAATATGCACTGTGGTTTCAAATGGAATTCTCCTTCTTGCTCCAACTGCAATACAGACCAATCAATAACATGATCAACATCCTTTATATACCTTTTAAGCAATGAAACAAGAAACACATCATGGAATTTCAATTTTGTAGGAAGTGTAAGTCAATAGGTCATTCGTCCAATCTCTTAAGGATCTCAAATTTCTCCCAATACCATGCTGCCAACTTGGTACATGATATAATCCTCAAGTAGCTCTTCTTGGGTTTGATGCACAAATAAACATGCTCCCCGACCTTAAACTTCTTAAATACCCTATGTTGGTGTACATAACTCTTATTTCTGTCTTGTGCCGCCTCTAGATTCTTCTTCATAACCCCCATTTCCTGCTCCATGTATGCCAACATTTCTGGTCCAATCAACACCCTGTTAACTGGATCACTACAACTGACGGGAGTATTACAACTCTGCCCATATAGTGCCTAAAAATGACTCATACCCAATGACTCTTGATACCCATTGTTGTATGAAAACTCGACCAATGGTAGATACTCTTCCCATTTCCACTGCCGATGCATCAAATACATCCTCAACATGTCCTCCACGATCCTGTTGACCCTCTCAATATGTCCATCTATCTACGGATGATAATTCATGTTGAAGGAAAACTCAGTACCCAATCCTACAAATAATTCCTTCCAAAATTGGAAGTGAACTTTGCATCCTTGTCTAACACAATATTATTTGGTACTCCATGCAATCTTACTATGTATCTGATGAAAACCTATGCTACATTGCTAGCTGAATAGGCAGTCTTCACTGGAATGAAGTGTGCAACCTTTGTCAACCTATCCACAACAACCATGATAGAATCATGTTGTCTCACTGCCCTCAGCAACCCTATAATAAAGTACATGGAAATGACCTCCCATTTCCATTCCAAAATCACAATAGGTTGTAGCAGACCACCTGGATGCCTACACTCTGCCTTCATCTACTGACAATCCAAACACTTAGCCGCGAACTCTGTTACATCCCTCCTCAGATTTGGCCAATAATAGAATATCTTCACTACACTCAATGTCTTTAGACATATTAGGTGACCTGAATATGGTTTCGTGTGAAACTCCCTCAAGATCACCTTCTTGAGCTCACTACTCTGGAACATATATCATAACATATACCATAGATAACATATACCATGTAAAACTCATAAAAATACAGTGATTTTGCATAAAGGTCCCAAATTGACTTATGTTCAATTTAATATCATGTGGCTCTCCTACAGCTGTCACACTGGTCTCTATGTACAAATAATAAAAAACCAAACATTTCCTACACACACCCACACTACCTAACACTGCATTTTGGAAAACATTTTCTACAACTCCATATGCAATCCATCTGTGAAATGTCTATTTCTTCACACTTCTCTTAATCCTTGCTCCGATACCAAAATTGATGGCACAAAGAACCCAACTAATACAAAACCCATGAAACACTCAAAATTTATTTATTAAAGGCTTGGAACCTTTCTTGGTTTCTAGAAAATGATTACATTCATATTATACTTAGAGAAGGTGTTGTAGCTGCTACAACCACCCTCCAAAATTTTTCCTATGCCTTGATTTTGGAGCCTCCCTTATATCCACAGGAGCTTACCTTTTAATGTCATCAAGTATTCATGATTTGATCAAGTTTGACTATTTTCGTATGTGCTTGTGTTTGCTTATTTTTGTACTTAGTTGATATTTTTGAGTCACAAGTTAACCTCTTGACTTGACCTTGCAACACTTCTAGGATTTCCTCCAGAAACTGTGCAATCCTTGAGGGAAATCTCACCTTGATGACAGTAATTTCAAAATCTTGATTGGTAGCTCTTCCTTGAGCTTGAGAACTCCATAGTCACGAATGGAAACCTAGCACTAAGCTCATAAATTGCGTAATCCATCCCTTGACCTCAGAAACAGTGCAATGCATTGAGAGACATGTTCCCCTGTTGACCAGACACAAATTGATTCCCAGTTCCTAAACCACCAAAAGCAGGGTTCCATCCTTGAAAAGGATTGAAACCTTGAATTCCTTAAAAATGATTTAAACCTTGACCTCCTTGAAAAGGGTTAAACCCTTGAACTTGAGCAGAGAAAGGCAAATAACCTAAAGAAGGGTTAGAATGAGAGATATGATCTCTTCCAAAGGGAAAACCCTGGAAAGATGTTGAACCACTAGCCATAGAATACATAGGTGTGGAAACAACAGAAGAAGCAATTAGAGGAACTGAGTGAATTACACTCATAGAAACTTTTCGGGGCGAATTTTCGCCCATGGGCGAAATTAAAGGGTTTTAAATTTTTATTGGGCGATTTTTTTGTATCACAGTATATTATTTCAAATCACCCCAAATTTATTTTATAAAAAAAATATGTCTAGAGGTTAGCCCACTTTATTTTAAGGGAGAGGGTAAAAAAAGTAAATTTATACTTCAAATCACCCAAATTTGTTTTATAAAAAAATAGGTCTCGAGGTTAGCGCACCTTATTTTAAGGGAGAGGGTAAAAAAAGTAAATTTATATTTCAAATCTCCCCAAATTTATTTATAAAAAAACTATGTCTAGAGGTTAGCCCACCTTATTTTAAGGGAGAGGGGGAATTAAAGCCCTTGATAGCTCTGGATTTAAGATGGATCTAGGTAAAAATAAAAATCACACTATGTGAAAAAAATTTTACTTGATCAAAATAAAATAAAAATAATAAAAAAATAACATTAAAATAAAAATAATTTCATGGTATTGACAGATGGTATGAGAACCCATGGTATTGACCCATGGTATTCATGTGGAACATAATATATTTAAAGGGTAAAATTAAACCAACCTAGATCCATCTTAACTTAGGATCTACCAAGCTGAGAGAGAGATATCATATATCAAATAGCTTGTGATTCAAACCTATTTTCACTGAGTGAAAATAAATTTGAACCCTTTGAGGTTTGGTGTATCCAAAATTAAACTAGATTTACACTGGTCACATTTTGTAAGCCTAGATGATGCTTGAGAAGTGGGTATGTTTTTTTTATGTTATACATTCCTAGATGAGGCTTTAGAAGTGGGTATGTTTTTTATGTTATACATTTTATTTTAAAATATTGTTAGGAGCGGTAAACTATTTATTTCCCCATTAAGATAGAGATTTAAAGATAATAGGGCAATTGACATTATGGATTGTGTGAATTTGAAGATGATGTAACAAAATCTTCTTGTAATTTGCTCAAAATATTCGATTTCATGGAATATTTTCCCTCCTCCATGGAATTCCTAATTCTGATATCTAGAGGGTAGACATTTTTTTAACAAAATGTTCTTGTAATTTGCTTAGAATGTTCGATTTCATGGAATATTTTCCCTCCTCCATGGAATTCCTGCAAGACGAGACTCCTCCTTTAACTGAGCCTCATGAGTAGCAAACTCTTCTCTGAGAAAGGATTCATCTTAACTTCAGTAAGTTCAGGTGACCTTTACTTTCATTTGAATACCTTTATTGTCAATATCTAATATCAACAAATTAAACATCATTTTAGCAAAATCTTATTGGAATTTAAACTAAAATGTTATATTTTCTGAAAAATAAATCTAATTAAAAATGAAACTTTGGAAATTTATTTTTAGCAATGGCACGTTGTTTTTCACCCTAATCTCTTCAGAGTTTAAGTGCATTGGCTTCAATATTTGCATATATACATTGTGTTTTTTTAACTTTTAACTTAGATGAAATTCGTAAAAGGAAATGCTAAAAGTGATATGAAGGGTTGTTTAAAAATAAGATCATCATAAAAAAGTTGTATGATTGTAGGAGGACCCGTCAAATTTAACTCATGAAGCCATGGATTTTAAACCTTCACAATTTCGGAATAATTCTAGGTGGTGTTATTAACTTTTTTTTACTTTATTCTTAGTTTCTTTTAATTAAGTACGAAAACATTTTCTTTGAGAAGTAAGTAAATAATCTCTAATTATTTTATATTTTTATATTTTTTTTATGAAATTTATGAAAACATTTCCTTAGAAAGTAAGGAAATAATGATTCTACATATGTATTTTTTTTATGAAAATTATGAAATGCAATTCTAGCTATTTTTCATTTCTTGAAATGTACCTTTAAATACATACAAAGCTAGATTCTTCAATTCCAAAAAAATTACTAAAAACTAAAAAGTGATTTTATCATTAAAATAAATAAATAAAAATAAAAATAAAAAATATATATGGGTTCTAATTAACACACGTGTTACTTTTAATTTAAATAAAATATAACCTCAATCCCAATCTTCAATTGCGCCTCTAGTGAATATCATTCCGTTTCGGAATGGATATTCGTGGCAAAATTTGTATTCCTCGAATAGATCTTTCTAATGATGTATCATGTGCATCAAATGAAGATAGTATGCCAAAGTTACGTCCCTGGGAAGTTGAAACACCAATTTACCAAAACGGGGCCCATAGTTTTGGCGCTTCATCTCCTAGGGTTAGGTTTTTGGATGTTTAGAGTTCTCCATTGTTTCTCAATAATAAATAGGCCCTCGAGCCTCATTGTAACTCGATTCGAGGAGGCACAGCAGCCGCCACATCTCTTCTCAGAGATAGCTACCAGCGCCCTAGCTAGTTTTATTTCCATTCTGTTTGTAAGCAAATTTCAGTTCTTTGATATTAATGAAATGAAGTATTATTTCCGCTGCATCTCTGTATTTATGGTTATGTGTTTATTTTGTTGCGTTCCTGCATAAATCCGGATCAATTTT